>WURT03065133.1:0-13683 GCA_009936505.3 Holothuria glaberrima
ACTTTGCAGTGTATTAAGTAAATCTTACTTTGTTAATTAATTTTCTGTCTGCATTACTCTAGTCTAAACCCTACAAAGTAACATCAGCTAACTTACCTACTGTACTGTACAGTGGGACCCACTGTAACACTATCATGAAGTCAACCACCGCTCCTCTGCCTTGACAGCCCCACCCCCCCCCGGCCCAAAGTGCTTTTTTTTAATGTTTCTCTTTACAAGTGAAAAAATCTGGTTCCCGCCAGATAAAATCCGGCCGGTTTTGAAATACTATCTGGCAAAATCTGGTTCAGGCCGGAACCAAAAATTTGGATCCGGTGCATCCCTAGCCATAAGCATGTAGCTTCCTAAATAAAATTGCATGATCAATAGTATCTGAAGCCTTGGAAAGGTCAAGGAAAATACCAATTGTAATGCATTTATCATCCAGCCCCAAGAAAATCATATCTATCAAGTTCAAGCTCAAGACCTGTGCGTGATAACCAACTAAAAGGTGTTTACAGAGTATGAAGCAGAAGCAGAAGGTAGCCGTATCAGTTGAGTAATTTTTATGAAAACCATGCTGAAAGGTATTTAATACTGAATGCTTTTCAACAATATTAGTAAGCCTGTTAAACATAAGGGGTTTGAATATTTTGGAGATAGAAGACGAGTGAAACAGGTCTATAATTTGAAAACACTTGATTGTCAATGTGGATAAGCCTACTAAGAATCAGATCAACACAGTAATATGTGGAGAAGTGCACATGTCACATAGAGCCACATGACCTAACATTTTGTAATATTTTTTGTTCAAAAATGTTACTAAAAGTTTTTGTCTTCTCTAAGATGTTTGGTAAGCAAGATAGCCTTGATAGGTCTTATTCATTGGCAGAATGGCATCTTTGCTTGTCAAAACAATTTGAATAGTCTTAAAAATGTTTCACTATATACATACTGTTAGGAAAAGATGGTACAATCTGTTCCTCCAAGACTATCCCAAACCTTTTAGTGTTGTAATTGACCTAACATGCTAGCAACACTCCATGTCATGTATCCATACTGTAGCCATGTGGGGATGAGGAAAGAAGTACAGTAATGGACACCCATCTGACAAAAGCTATTCAATCATGCCCCACAGGCTCTACACTGTAGCTGTCCAAAGCCAATAATCATTAAATAATTATCAATGAAAGCCCTTTACATTGGGTTTCAATACCAGGCTGGGTACTATTATGTTGCAGTGAATTGAAATGGTAATGATAATTATTTTAATGATTATTTTATGGTGAACATGGCTTGCGACACATCAAAGTTGAATGCCCCTCGGCTATTGTGCTCTGATGTTACAGTAGCTGCATCTTTAGAATTTTATGGTACAAGGACTCGAGAAACTGCTGAAGAGACAAAAGAATACAACAGACACTGGCAATATTTTGAAATCTGACCACATTTATTTGACTTTACATTCCACTTGACAATACTAGTAACTGTATAAATCATTACAACTGGTAATCTCATCATTTTAATAGCAATAATTTGTTTCAAAACTACTGTACTGGCCTTCCAACCAATAGTGATTAACATATAGATCCAGTGCACGCTGCTTGCATTTAAGTATATGTGTAATTTTAGAGAAAAAAAAAGACTCGCCTTGCCCCTTTTAGGTGAGCTTTTTTTTACTTGTCTTCATTTTCATAAGACAAGGCCTGAGATAGGCAAGCTGTTGTGGGGTTACGCACTTGAAAACTAGATGGAGAAATAGACAGACTGTGCACATGTGCGACTCCATGAATTTTAAAGATTGCTTTTTGGAGGGGCGTTGTATTCTGCAGTTATTCCTACATAGTTTTTTTCATATAACAGAAAAGTGGTCATACTCAGTGTAAGTGTGTGGCCTATTGAATTCGCTGATTAGCAATGTAGGTACCCTATTCCAAAAGGCCTAAATACTTGTTTAGTTACTTATTGAAAAGGCTAAGTTTTGAAAAATAGTCCCAAAAAGAGTAATTTTGAGAACAAAACTTCATCCACTATGGAAGTACTGTAACCGTAAAACAACTTTAGTTAAATGTAATAGTTGAGGCCAGTAAACTGTGTATAAACTAGCAAGATCTGGGACAAGAACCTATTTGGGGGATTTTTATTCAAAGAAGGGGTGTCCTGAATGAGCTGCAGCGTAAAACGTCAAATTTTTCGAAAAAAAAAACTTGTGGGATTGTTGAGAAAAGTGAGGGTAATGTGCTTTCCTGATTCTTAATTCAAACTCTGATTTTATGCCAGCTTAGTGACAGACATTTTCATAACATTGCCTTCATTTTACATTGTAATAGTAGTGTCCATATATAGTTAATTGTACCAAAAATGAATGAGTCACACCATCCCCCACCTAGACATGCTTGGCCACATCCTATGCCTAAGCCCAGGAAGCATCTACAGTATCCATATACACAACATCTTCAAAAAGATGTTATATTAGGTATACTGTATAATTAAGGATTCAACTGCATTTGGGAGATTATTGGTGGGGATTAAACTGTCCAACTAAAAATTTGAGTGGGTCTGTTAAAATTTTGCCATATTTAGAGCCCGCAAAAACATCTCAGTCTTGATTTTGTCTGAAATGGAGGTACAGTACTATATCCATGATTTCTTTAACAGCCCAAATATAATTTAATTAATTTGTTGACACTATAAGATGTGTACGTGCACTGTACACTGTGTGAGTGCATTTAAGCTGTATGAATTATTTGTAGACCTGTCGCTGTTGTAGAGATGTTTAGATCATCATTCCTTTGAAGTACATGTAGGCATACAGGTGTGAAAGTAGTGTTTGTAATCACCACACAAAGTGTTGTATACATGAATTCTTTTTGTGTAAAAAGGGGAGTAACATCCAAGTTATTCTTGTTGGCCTATTAAATACAGTAAAAATGATGGAATTGATAATTATGACACCAATGACAATTAGAATGAGTTTTCAAACTTCTTTGACTTACATGTGAGAAGATATTACAACCTATTCACTGAAGAAATAAATGCACACTCTTATCTTTGTCTGTCGTTAGTTCAATAAACTGAGACCTGACTAGGTCAAGTTGTAGTAAAGTTTAATATGGTACGTTAAATTTCATATAATGCATTTTGATGACAGTAATCTTGTATTGCATTCCAAATCAGAATTTTGCAATTCTTACTCAAGAATTGAGTGAAATACTGTAGTTCATTGCACAACTGGAATTTGGACTGAATTGTGCATCTTATTGGGTCCCTCAGGATATTCTTGCTTTTTGTAACTCTTCATCCTCTTTGAAGGAGAAAGCGTAGTTAGAAAAAAAAAAACTTTTCAGATTATCTTGATTTTGCAAATATTTGGAGATGAGTCTAAGCATGGGTACGGCACTTACTGTATGCTACAGTACATGTTCACAGTGGCACTGTAGTTCTGATGCATTTGAAACTATTGAGGCCTAGACTTCTTTTCACTTGATATGTTATCATTTGTTCCTTAGGTGCAGAGGTATTTCAAGTGAAAAAGTCCAGCATGAGTCGTCGCATGAAGAAAGCTAAAGCTAAGATGAAGAAGGAGAAGGATTTAAAGGAGAAAGTAGCAGCAGCTGCAGTGGAAGAATACAACATCCGAGGTAAAATACGTGGTGTGACCCGAGGTATGAATCGTGAGTATGTTTGGGCAGGAGGGATTATTGTTTTGGGGATGTGTGATTTGAGCTACTTAACAGTATAAAACACACACACAAAAAAACTTCATCAAGTGCAGTTTTCCATACAGTCCCTCACTGCCACAGTGCCACTATCACCAATATGTCAGATATTCACAAGCATTGTCATTAATCAAGATTTCACAGTTTTCTAATTCACCATTTCCAAGGAAACTGTACAGTATGCTCTACTTAAACTCCATGCCCATCTGAGAAAGCATTTCATTCAATAATTTTTTTGCATTGCGAAAATTTTCCCCTTACCAAAATCTGGATCTGATACCTCACTTTTTCTGCTAAAAGTGCTGTATCACAACTCCTAACCTGACTTCCTGTTTCACACCTTTGCCTTGCCTCTGTGCTTGCCCAGTCACTCTACAGACTGCATCAGTACTCACTAATCTGCTCATGTTTGTTGTGTGAGACTAAAGCCTTTGTGTATGGGGGTAGGCCCTACAGTACTCAAGCTTACATACAAGAGCAACTAGTTGATAAGTTAATCCTCCTTGGGTAAATGAGGGAGCCTGGATGAATAAACATCAGGTGTGAATAGATAAACTGTTAGCTGACCATTCTGGTACTGGAGCACTTTTCCTCATGGGGGGTTTTCTGGCTTTCTGCATGGTATTTTTTATAGTACCATATCAGTTTTCATTAGAATTTACTTTTTTTTTTGAAAGCACAAGTTCTCTTCTACAGTAGCGTATGAGAAAAACTATCTCAACAGTGTGAGTGAAACTGTGAACAGTAACAGGGATCAAATTCAAATTGTCACTCTGTGATTCTGAGCTCATGATGTTCCATCTGATTGTTCATCTTGTAGATGATAGCAAGTCAGACTCTGATGAGCAGGAACCTCCGAGAGACAGAAATGAAGGCATCATCTTAAATGGCATGGATGCTGAAGCAGCGGTAATTGCAGAGGAAGATCAGCATGAGATAAGTGATGGATTCCGCAGATTGGCATCTGGTAAATCTCATCCTTTAATCTTTTATATCCAATTTCCCAAAACTGAAATGACTGCTCTAGTGGTTGTTTCTATGTCAAGGATGCTCTGATTGGTGTGCTGACAAACAGACAAAACCTGTGTGGGGGCTCAAGGAGGGAGGGGGGATCCATGGTGAATGTGATATTATCCCCCATTTTTACATAGTTACAAAGACAGTCATAATCCAAGTTTGGTTTTCACATCATGAGATGGTACAATAACATTGTAATTTATTTGGGTCTTTACAATTATAGTGAGTTTTTAAAAATGCAAAGAAGTTTTAATTTCTCCCTGTTTTGGCTCTCTGAGAAATTTGAACAAAATCCATGTGTGAAGTTGTAACAAATGTGCTGTTGTAAAACCACACAACATCCACCACCATGCCTAATGCAGGTATTGCCCTATTTGTCAGTATTCCAAAAAGGTAACTCAAGTGACCATCTTGGTTATGATGGAAAATGAAATGATTGTTCATCAACATCAAGGGATTAAAAAAGGTTGAAGAGAAGCAATATTAGAGTTTGATACATTGTGTCTTCTTAACAAACCATAACTCAGTTTCAGTTTTGTGTTTTCTTTTCCCCAATCACATACTGTACTATTCTTTTTTTGTCTGCATTGGAATATTTGAAGTGTTCGACAAATTTTTGTACCAGTTTATGGTGAAGATGTTAAGGTAGTAAAGGGTATGGATGCTCTGACCACTTTAATTTATTTTTTGACTAGAAATTCTCATTGCTCTGCTTCATTATCATTTTATTAGGACTTATCCCAGATGCTTCAATGATTCATGCTGCTCGTAAGAAGAGGCAGATGGCACGAGAGTTGGGTAAAGACTACATACCTCTGGATGATACTCATAGATTCAGAGGAGATAAGTCTCGGTTGGTGAGAGATGATGAAAACGATCGGTCTGAAAGTGACAGTGATGAAGGTCGAATGAGTTTCACTGTGAAACATTCCACCAAACGTGAAAGTATCCAGGAAGCTATGAAACCAGGTAGGGGATTCTCTTTTAAATGTAAATGAAATGAATTTTGATGATCATTCCATAATATTGGATAAAGCCTTGTTGATCATCATCTTTTCACAGTGCAGTGCATAGTTGCTGTGTATAGTGACAAACTTGGAGAGGGGCTCTTTAAATACATTTGCTGATAGGTCAGGTATTTCACTGAAAAATCTCACAGGCCACAGGAAAGTCACATTTGCTAGGAATTTGGCACATGGTTTTCAGGTTGCAATGAACCCCCTTTTTAGGGATATTTCAGTGGTTTTGAACTTCATTTTCATAACAAAAGTTGTGCAGTATGTTACAATTTCTAAAAAAATAATTGATGATTATGGCAGACAGCTTTGTTTTTTATTTAACCCTTCAAGTTTACTTTTTATCCTTATTTGCATTGCAAGCCATATTGTATTGGCCTGTAGCTTGGATGTAACATGTAGGCCACCATTTGAAAATTGCTTCACATACTGCCATAGAACATGATGTGTGATGTTTAAGTTTGTATCCACTTGCCATGTACAATAGTAGTTTATTAATTGCAAACTGATCTTAAGGTGGACTGGAGGAGAAAATGATAAAGGATTTGGGAGAAGAAAGCAATCCGTGAGGGGTATATTACAGAATTCAAATTATTTATTACGAGAATAACAGCAATAGTAGTAATTCTGATACGGTAAAATGGTCACAGCTCATTTTAATGAAAAGAATTAAGAATTATGCTTTTCGTGATTTACAGTTGACTATCAGAATATATTATTTTTTAATTAAAGCACACCACAGTATTTTTGAAACGTTGATATTATTTTTAAACATTTCCTACTTTAAATCTAGTGTTTTCATTGGTATACCTTAGATGGCTGTAAGGATTAATTCAAGCTGTTGTGACTTTGATAGTCATGAATCATTTACATTTGTTGTTCTGCCTATAGCTGTTCATCACGAAAGCGGAAGTGATCAAGATGAAGAGTTGGAGAGATGGGAGCAAGAACAGATCAAGAAGGGTATAAGCGTCCCTCAGGTATGTCATGGGCATTATATTGGTATGTCGTTAGTCGCTTACAGATATGATATGATCATCCCATGCCAGGGATGTGCATATGTTGCATGGCATTAATGATGCTGTCCAGCCTCAAAAAATTTTCACCAAGTGCTATAATTATGAAATCATTAATCCTACATGGTATGATTTCCATCTCATAGACTCTCTCCCAGGATGTCCCTAAAGGTACCCAGAATTTACTGGGCACATCCCTACCGTAGGAATGACAGCTATGTCTTACTGGTGTAGTACCTCATCACATTGTGTGTGATGGACACTATCCCACCGTTCACTGTACCACCTTTTGTGAGTCAAGTAGAATGTTGGAGAACTTTGCAGGGGGTCCTCAAATGTTCTTGATGAGAGCCACTTTAACTTAAGTTTTCAAAATAATTCTTATGCAGTGGCCACAATGTCATTAAGAAGCATCATTCCTTCATGAAATGTTAGGTTCTTTTAGTACATTTTAGTACATGCTGGTAGCCACTACTTCAGAACCTAGGGCATAGAGTGTGACTTCACAGTAATCAAAACTAGTGTTACTATGTCACTTGTGGAATCTGGTTTGAAATTGCTGTGAAATGTGATGATAATGAGAAGTTAATTTCAGCAAAAAGGTATATATGTGCAAAGGTTTACATCTATTATACCAGTAGTTGTGTTTAATCTTTCTAGCTTCTTAAAGAAATCAGTCTATTTACTATGATGCTTATACTGTGCTAGAACTGAATTTCTTCACCTTGTTTGGAGCCATCTTTTGTGTTTCCTTTCCATCTTTGACTTGGGAGCATCTTTCCTGGTGTGACCTCCCAAAGGACCATCCCCATCTGGTTGGTAAACTTATTTAGAACTGGAAACTGTCAAAGTGAAACCTGTACTTTGAATACATCTTTTTCAGCTTTAATAAGAATTTGTAATTTTTTTTTTTTCATTCCAGAGCACCTCACTGCTAGCTAGTTTCTGTATCCCCTGAGGTCTTAAAATGAAATATTTGGAGTAAACAGATAATAGCATTTGATGTATTTTGTTATTGGCATCTACTGTTGGATATGAAAGCACAAATCTTTTGTAGGATTCATCACTTTTATTTCATGAACATCTTTTGCCTATATCAGACAGTTGAGGACAGTCCGTATCAGCAGTACAATTATGCGCAACCAGAGGCCTCAGAAATGTCTTATGGTGTAACCACTGAGATGGCATGGTATGGGGCACCTTATGCAGTAGACACTGTGGAGCAACAGCCATACGTGGCTCCTGATTCATCAAACCTGCCTACCACATTCCCATCTGTTTCAATAGAAGATATCAGGAAAAGACTCACAGACAGGTATGTCAGGGTTATACAACCCTTACAGTTGTTTAACTAGACAGTTTGCTTTGATTGTAGTTGTTAATTTTGTCATGTTGTATTGTGCCTTCTTGAATAGTATGGTATATGAATATCCCCTCGAAGTTTTAGTTCTTCCTATATAATACCAAATAATCAGCACTGTAACAAAAGAGGCATTATTTGAGAACTCATTTTATTCATGTGCATCATAAAGTTCTAGAAATGAAAGGTGATACTCCAGTGAACAATTCTTTGAAATTGTCCATTACCACAACATATGGATTTATTACACAATTGCAACCTGAGCAGGGAAGGATCATTCTGCCATATTAGTCAATATCCTGAAGTTTCATCTGGGGAGATTCCTTTTTTGCATGACTTGTTTAGCACTCTTCTTGGTCTAAAGGTTCGGAAGAAGGCTGAGTGAGTTTGATCTAATTGAGCAAGGTTGTATTGCTAGGAGATGTGCGTCAAGTCAGCAGCCAACCAAAAGCCATGTAGCAATGGCATGTGCTTAGTATTTTATATGGTTGTGGTCTGTAGTAGGTCCTCTGTGAGTTTTACAAATCTTATACCTTTCCAACCAAAAATCATATGGTAACAAAACCAGAATTTAAGATTGTACTATCTTCAAAAAATTTGCTGTGGATGTTTTTGTATTTTATGCAGTTATTTCATTTGTGGTTCATCACTGTACAATGTACCCTCTGTACATTTCTGCTTCCAAGCAGGGCTAATACCCTTCGAAACTGATATTCAGAGAGATTGGAGGGGGTCAAGACCTCCTTGGTTGTGGCTGTGTGCCAGAGATAATGGGTTGCGAGTGAAAATAAAGTTGCAGACACTCTTCTAAATCACCTATCTTTGAATCTGTCCTCTTCACTGAATTGTTTCTTTTTCCTTTATTACACATCAGGTTAGAGCCACTACAAGAAACTTGCAGAGCTCATGAGAGGGAATATGAAAATATGGTGGAAAGAATGAAGAATTCAGCCTTGTCCTCTGTCGAGCTGAAAGATTCATCAGGTGGAGTTAATGGACAGTATGAATTTTTCCAAGAGATGAGAAACTATGTGAGAGATTTGCTGGATTGTTTGAATGAAAAGGTAATGCAAAAATATCATTTAAAATTTGCTTCATGTGAAAGTAAGTGAAAAAGAGAAAGAATGATAATATTTCACATTTTTCGGTAGTGTTGAAGATCAGACTTGCTCAGCTAAAAAATGAGGGTTGAAGGCCTCTTTATACTTTATCTGTAAGATTCATGTTTATCTTGGTTTTTCAAGGTTTTTTTCCACAGTAATAATGAAGTTTACAGCTATAGCACCTAACATACAAATCATATCTACCATCATCTAGGCACATAAAGTTTAGTCTCTTTTGTCTGGAAACTGGTGCTATCATTGTTTGGACTTCCATCCCTGCATATTCAGTGGTTGTGGTCTACCTTCTCCTTCCTTACTTAAGAAAAAATCATTCAGAAGAACACAATGGAATATTACTTGCTTTTTGATTCCTTGTGGAAGGCAAAAGGAATTTATGCGGTGTTGATGTCGTGTGTGTGCGTGCGTTTGCGTGTGTGTGTGTATGTGACGGCTTCACTCGTAAACACGATATCTCAAGAAGGGTAACTCTGAGGGATCTCATAGTTGGTATGTGGATTGGCCAAATTGAGTAGATGATCCCTATCATTTTTGATAGAGGTCAAAGGTCATTTGGGGTTACCAGAGGTCAAATTGTCAAAATCTTGCAAACACAATATCTCAAGAAGGGTAGCTCCTGGGGATCTCATAATTGGTTTATGGATTGGCCATATTGAGTAGATGATCCCTATTGTTTTTTGTGGAGGTCAACGGTCATTTGGGGTCACCTGAGATCAAATGGTCAAAACCTTGTAAATGTGATATCTCAAGAAGGGTAACTCTGAAGAATCTCATACTTAGTGTGCGGATTGGTCATATTGATTACATGATCCTCATTGTTTTTGGTAGAGGTCAAGGGTCATTAGGGGTCACCAGAGGTCAAAAGGTCAAAACCTTGTCAACACAATATCTCAAGAAGGATAACTGTTAAGGATCTCACATATGACATGTGGGTTGTTTGTGATGAGGAGATACTTCCTTTTGGTTTTGGTGAAGGTCATAGGTCATTTGGGATCACAAGAGGTCAAAAGGTCAAAACATTCTAAACACAATATCTCAAGTAGGATAACAGTGAGGGACCTCATACTTTGTGTGTGGATTGCTAATATTGATTAGGAGACCCCTATCATTTTTTTGCAGTAATCAGTAACTAAAGTAGGATTAAGCTAGCCGCACACTACACGACTTTGCACACAGCAACTCAACACGATCGTCGGATCTCCAACAGTGGTGCAGTATGCATGAGTTTACAACTCTGACCGGCAGTTTTAAGACTAGTTTTAAGTCGCATCGCCTTCAGTCGGGAAGAATCAACATGTTTGTTCTTCCCGACTGAAGGTGACATGACTTAAAACTGGTCTTAAAACTGGCAGTCACAGTCGTAGTTACACGCACACTACACGACTGTTGGAGATCTGACGATCTAGTTGAGTTGCGGTGGGCAAAGTCGTGTAGTGTGCGGCTAGCTTAACTGTGAGGGATCTTATGCTTGTCACATTGGTGATTCATGTTTGTTACAATATATCATATGGCAAGGAATCACTAAGCCTTTTGCCTTTCTGGTTTTTTTTTTGTGGTAATTATTGTAGTTACCAATGAACACTTTGTATCACTGTCTTTTTTCATATCAATAGACTTCTTTTACTTGTCCTTCTCCTTTTATTTTTTATTATTCAGCCAAAATTCTTTACAGGTAATGTTCTGTTTTGCTAAGGTTCTCATTTTTTAGAGCAATTCCTTTAAAATCTGCTTGTTTATGTTAATCAAGTTAACATTTCCTTGTGGATGTGTCTTTGTTCTGTTGTGAAGAAACAAATATGTGTGATGAAATGAAATATGCAGCATTTATGTGATCAGTTGATCAGAATTAATATAAATATGTAGAGCCCACGTCATATAAGTTTTGAGAATAGACTCCGGCGGGCAACACAAAAACACTTTAGCTTTGTAGTTTCATATAGATAGATACCTCTTTTTAAAACCAACTTATGCTATACAAATAGATTTATTTGTACAGAGTTTAGTTCCAGGGTTTAAAAAATTTTTTATTTTCAAACTATCCCTTGCTTCAATTCATTAATGTTGTACTACTGGAGAATTAAGATTTCTTTCAAAAATGGCTACTGTTTTTTACACCAGGTGCCAACAATCACAGGCCTTGAAACAGCAATGTTAAACCTCCTCAAGAACAGAAGTATCTTCCTTATTCAGAGAAGACAGGAAGACATCAAAGATCAGTCTTCAGAATTTATGTCACAGAAGGCTGCATCAGGGGCCAACCTGGTGATGAAAAACTCAAAGGCCAGTAGAGAGGAAAAACAGAAGAACAGAAGGGCGGCAGAGAGAGAGGGTCGAAGGTAAGGCAAGACATTTGGATTGGTGCTTGAAAATTAGTGGGTCATTTCAAGATTTTGAAAACTAAACATTAACTAAATATCATGTATGGAATAGTTTATCTAAAATGTTGCATTCCTATTATTACCACATTCTCTCTAAGAGGTTGCAGACCTTCATAATATTGTCCGTTATAGCAGTGTAAGAACAGTTGTACCTGAAATCATGGAATTACTCTAATCTGGCTCCCTCAGTCATTGTTTCAGTTAGCTCAGAATAGAGTAAGGGAATAAATTGCTTCTCTTGTGTCTCAACAAAAGATAGATAAAAAGTGTCATTTAGTAAATTAGTAGAGCACACAAATGATTAAGTTAATTCATTTTAAGAAACTATTTGTTGTATAAAGTCATGTGTTGTGTGATTCAAGTTCAAGTTTCATGTTATTGTAGCCTTTAAAAGGTAATTACCTGCTTGCATAAAAGAACAAGAAGGTAATTCATGGAGTTACTACTTTCATTCCCCATATTTTCTACATACCTTGGGGTAAAGAAACTTCCCAACATTCTGATAAGTAATGAATGACAAAAGACCACTTTCAAGTGATTTAAATTTTAATCCTGCCTTTAATCAACTAGAAAGTACTATTCAAAAATATGTCTCATGACTTTATATATATCAAGTGGTTTATTATCTTTTCTAATGTACAGATGGGCAAATTGGCAAGAAACCCATTTTTAAGAAATTTAAGCTGACCTATGACATTATTAACTAACATGCACATGTTTTCATGGTCAGGCAACTAACCACCAAGAGAGATCTTGATCAGACTTAAAGTCAGGAGGTGTTCGCAACACTTTTTTTTTTTTGCTCACACACTCACACACAGTTTCACATTCCTGATGTTAGGTGAAGTACAATATCTCATCTCCCTGAACATTACATTTGGGGAGATGAGATAATGAATAAGATCATAAAAGATTAGAAAGGAGCAATGAACAAAAAGCAGATAGAAAGAAGGAAAAAATTAGGTGAAGAAAGTAAGATGTACAAAACAGTAAGGATGATGTTAAAAGGGTATAGAATGCTGAGACATAAAACTACAAATCACACATACTCTGATTGCAGTATCTGCTGAATTTTTTATTGTAAAGTTTAATAGCATATGACACAAAAGGATGATCCATGTCTGTTCACCAGGGCAGGTGGAAGTCTGAGTGTACTCAAGCATGGAATGACATCAGAGACTCTTCATGAGGGTGATGATTAGTGTCATTCCAAGTAGAGTCAAATTTAGTCTGTACATAGAGGAGGTATTAACATCTGTCTACCATTGACTTGTGCTTTTCAATCTTTGTTCTGCCTGCCTGATAATAGAATTGATCCTGGCTTTATCAGGGGCCCCCACATTGCCACCTCATCAACAGATGCATCCAGCATTTAATTTGGCAGATCTTTATGAGAAAAGGAAAAAATAAAAAAGGTGGCAGGTGTTATCGAGATTTGACACCTAAAATATTTCACTACATTTTTGGGATTCAAGGGATGTGGGAAGCAACTACTTGAACGCTTGTCTACCTTTTCACCTTAAAGCTGACTTCCGTGTGCCTGTCTCCAGTGTGAAGGCTATGCTGACTTGTCATGGAGTTATGCTCAAAGATCAGTTTGGAAAAAAAAAATGTCTCTTTTGTGTTATTCCTCTTCACTTTCCTGATTTTCATTTTTTTCTTCTTCTGAGTCAGTCTCAAGGGTGGAATTAAATAATATACTTAGAGGCAAGTTTTGGATTTACTCTGAAAAGATTTTCCTAGTCTGTGAAAATGAAATTGTTATTGTGCTTTTGAAGGGCAACTTTTTAGACTTCATGCACACATTGCCTGTTGCTGTGGCTAATCTCCAGCATCGATCCACCTACTCTTGTCACTTACACAAAACTCTTATTTGCCCTGCAAAAGTTGCTTGCCAATACGTTCTAGCAGTGGTAGTGATGAGAATAATTCTTTTCTGTATAAGCCAAGACTTCCAATAACTTGGATAAAATCTTCATATTGCCAGGGCACGAAGAAGGAGAATGCGGGAAGGACTTCCAAAGCTGTCCCAGGAATATGAGGGTTTGTCTAGTGATGATGAACAAACAGAGAGTCA
>WURT03065155.1:0-13682 GCA_009936505.3 Holothuria glaberrima
GGGGTCACCAGAGGTCAAAAGGTTCAAAATTTGTAAGCAAAATATCTCAAGAAGGATAACTAGTGAGGGATCTTGCATTTAACATTTAGATTGATCATATTGAGTAGTGATCCCTATTGTTTTGAGTGAAGGTCAAAGGTTATTTCGGGTCACCAGTGGTCAAAGATCAAATTTTGTAAACATGATACCTCAAGAACGGCAAGGAATCACTAAGCCTTTTGGCTTTCTGGTTTTTTCAATGCCCTTGTGTTAGTATTTTTTGTTCTTCCTTGTGTTTATGCAGAAGGAATAACACTCTTCAGCAACATGACGTTAGGAGGTTTAATTGATGGAGTAGACATTGTGGAACTTGCCAATCGTATCTGGAGAACTGATGATTTGGGGGAGAGGCTGGAACTGAATGTAACTGGCAATGGTACCTTTAACCTCTTGAACACCAACCAGGTAAGAGTTAAAATGGTGGGACCCCCACATGGTGTTGGGCTGCTCCTTGGGATTTTGCACAAAATCAAAACTTTATTGTTACTTTAACTTAGACATGAGGAGAGCATGCCCTATAAAAAACTGTCTGTCACCTATGTGTTTGCCACTGGTAAACTTGTAATCTTAGTTTCAAAATCCACCTGAACAGAAATTTTGGGATGACGTTGGGCTTGTCTTAGTAGGATGCCATCTTCTGAACTTGTTTTTTTTTTGGGGGGGGGGCAAAGGAGAGAGAGGGAGGAGGGGGGAGAAGTGCAAGTTAAGGTAGACTGTGAACAGTTGTCATACATCTTTCACACATGTAACAAGCTTGGAACCTGCTTAAGGCAGTTGCGTTACCTTGGTGCTTGCTGTTTTTCATCTTAGTTTTTGGAGGGTGTGAAATTCTGGATCCCCCCTTTTTGCTTCACTGCAACTCCTATCCTGATCACACTGTTTTAAACATAGAACATACAACTAGCTGATGTGTTTTGTACCTTTTTGTTTATTTGAAACAGGAAATCTACTACAATGGCACCCTTGATGGTGTAGACCTTCATGAACTTAATCGGACATATGTCAGTCTAACAAGAAACCAAGTCATCACAGGCAGTAAGCAGTTTCTTGAGAAAGTAGTCTTGGATGAAAGTTCTAACTTGATAACATCTTACATTGAGGTACTAGGCACTGTTGAAGAACTGGATTTGCAAAATGTATCAGACCATGCATTTATAAGTGGAAACTCCGAGCAGGAGGTGGAAGGAATACTCACCTTTCTTGAAAATGTCACATTTGAAGGTTTGTGCATTGCATAATAAAGCTCATTGGAAAAAAGGTACTGTAGATGCAACACTGATTCTTTAGTAAATGTAAAGTGTATTACAATTGACCTTTCCACTTTTTGTTTGGTAGGCATAGGACCTGTTCTACTTACGGGTGATTGTTTAGTTGCAGTGCAGGCACTCTTCAATTTAGTTCCTTTCAAGTACAATGCAATTGTGGAGAATGGATGAGGGGACATGGTCCCCCCTCTAATAGTTTGGAATGAGTACCTTTCATTTCCCCTCTCCCTTGCAATGTTTAGGTGATGAGAGCAGTTTAACTTTTATTGATATTCATGAGCATAAGATGACAATGATTTCACATAATCACAGAGTTTTTTCTTTTCTGATGTGCTTTCCATTTACATGTTAATAACAAATTTATGACGACCACATGCATGTACATTTAAAACACTTATGCGTGTATGTGCATGCATGTATGTATTAACATATATATTTGTAGATACAAGTAGATAGAAGTATGCTTTACTTATGTTCACATGTAGATGTCATGTGACGAACCGTCTAGTATTATTGAGTCAGTTGAATAAGTCTAAATCATGCCAAGTCACAGGATGCCAAGATCTTATGTGATGTTGAGTCACCTCAAGTATCTGTGTTTTTAGGTTTTAAGTCACTTTAAGTCACTTTCATTATGTAAGTTGAGTCCCCTGGAATTCTTGAAATATGTTAGTTAAATCACTTCCAGCCAGTTATCAGTTATATGAGTCACTTGAAAATTAGTCAATTTGAACAGCAATAAGTTAATTTTTGATATTATGATTAAAAATAGTCATTTGGTATCTTTTGTGGTATGACTCAAGTCAAGTGTGGACTCTATTCACAGTGAGTTGTTTGAGCTTTGGCAAGTAAAAACTGAATGTCACTGAATGTCACTGAATTGGGGACTGGGGTCTCTAACATTGGGACTGGAGTCACTAACATTGGGACTGGAGTCTGACTTGATCTGCATCATTTGCCTGTTACAGCACTGGGTCCATTCTAACCAATGTCCAATGCGAATTATCAACATTAATTTCTTCTGTATGAGATGAGTTTGTGTTCACATCCTCCCAAATATTTCAGGGTCAGTTTGTTGCAGTCAAGATCTGACTACTTTTATTTCTCTGTGTTTTCATTCCCCTAACAGGTGACGTGGATGTAGATGGCACAGTTGACGGAATCTCAATATCAGGCAATGTTATGCGTACACATAGGACAAACATTGTCAGAGCCCACAAAAACTTTTCATATCCGTTGTTAGAAATAGCTTCATCTTTGGCCATGAAAGCTGGGAAGAAAATTCAGGAAGTGGATGTCTCAGAATGGAAACAACAGTCGGCCGACACGCTTAATAATTATTTCATTGATTATGGTACAAGATTTGCAGATGTTAAGATTCTTGAAAACCTGAAGTGAGTATTCCTTGCTTCAAGATGTGGAAATTAGTTTTGATTGAGGTGCATTTGTCAATCTAACATTTTTGGAGTAATTAAATTTTATGAAATCTGAAAGTTTGCACCTTGAGAGTAAGGGAGTGAACATTTAAATGTGCCGTGTCTGTTGCGAGCATGCAAGGATTTTCTTCAATTGACATGTTTACAACTTGGTGTGCCATGTAAGAAGTAAAAGGATATTAGCCCCACCACTATTTGCTGTATGCAGTGTTTGTTACCACTGCGCACATGGCATGCATACTTCATGAACTAACTGTTTAAAGAAGCTCATTGAGTTGATATCGCTTATTTTGTGACAAGTTTGAAGGAAATCATTGCATGACAGTGTTTCCAGTTAACCTCATTACTCGTGTTTTACTACCTATAGTTATTGAAAATGTGAGAAATTGAAGGTGAATAGGGATCGCATATGATCAATACCTTGTGGTAAAAATTAGGAATTATTAGTAAATGATTTTTATCATTAATTACTCTGTCATTGACATTTCAGTTTGAGTCAGATGTGCAGAATCTCTTTAGTTTGACCATTTACAATCAAGATGTGAGTAAATCTCAAGAGTCGTGAAAAAAAATGAATTTTGTGAACCAATTCAATAAAGCCCCTTTAACTGTGACTGCCAAAATGGCAACACTGGTTGCATGGTCCCCAGGGGCTTCAGATGAGTCTTTGAAATGAACAGATTGTGAATAATTTATGTATAGCCTATTGAGCATTCAGCAGAATAGATACATTGCACTATACATATGCATAGGCATACAGGGGTCAATTTTTCTAGGGGGGCGAGGTTAGTTTTTGCCCGAATGTCGAATTTTGATCCAATTTGCCAGAATTTTTATTAACTTATGTAATGAAATTTATCAATCTTTTTTGCCCAAACTGGGAGGACATATGCCCTCCATGACCCCCCCCCCCCACCTCGTACGCTTATGTACATGTCCAAAGTATAATTACTAATATGGCAAGATTTTTAGTATTTGACAGAAACAAAATGATACACCCAATACTGTAGGATGAGAGGAGATGGGGGAAGTAGGCAGGGGAGGGGGCATGGGGAGTTGGGAAGGGGAGAGAAGAATCATCTACTGCTATGTCTTTACTCAGTTTATATCAAGGTGAGATTGGTTTAAATTCGAAATGAATGAAGAGTCTCTAAGACACAATTTTTTTTTTTTTTTTTTGGTTTTCCATAGGAATTAACCACTCAGGTTTATTCATTTTTGTAAAATATTTTTATTTTGTAATACAAGTCATGCTGTGAATTAGATTTTCTGTTCTCTCTGGGTTGCAGTGTGGATGGCTTGTTGAATGGTGTCAACTACAGCACTGAATATCTGCTGACAATACCACACAACCAAACAATTTATGGTGATATAACTTTCCTTACTGACACTGTGTTTGAGGGAGATATGACTGCTACCACTATAAATGGGCTGGATATGGTTGACCTGGCAACCAACACAGTAGGTGAAATGGTTTGAATGTTGTGTATCAATTTAAATAACAATCATGATAAGTGTAATAGATTGGATATGGTTGCACATGGCAAGAAATGTGGTAAAGTGAGCAATCTGAGTTGTGGATTCTAACAACAAACATGGTGAATTGGACTAAACACAGTGAAACTGACTGAGTGTATATGGTCATCCCAGTAGCTAAGGTAGTGAGAAAAGGGTTTCCACCATCCTGCTTTTGTAATGAAATTGTATAAAAAATAACATTGCTATATTGCAAAATGATCTAAGAATCATTGTTGGCACTAGGTCTTAGAATTTAAGGGGGAATTTTCCCACCTCCAAAATATTTTTGGTGGGATTTTTGGTTCAAAGGGGGATCTGGATAAGTTGCAACACTACAAAGTCAAATTTTAGCAACTGATTTTCTCATAAGGTGCGGGATATTCCAGCACACGGTTTTAAAACATGTAGGGTTGTTGAGAAAAGTGCAGGAGTCATGCAAGCATGCTGCCTTTTGCAAACACTGCTAAGAAGTAACATGGAAAGGAAAGTTTGACCGGTACCATCCAGGCTTGTAGCTTGAAAAAGTACAACAATATTGTTAGTATAAGTTCAGAGTTCCAGTGTGTTATCGCTGGTAGAGATGGGCCAGTAGTCAATGGGAGCTAGAGGGGTGGAGCCCCCATACAAAAAAACTTCCCCACCTTCTGCAAGACATTTTTGAGAGCAAAAGGTTCTATTACCATAATTTTAATTTATCTCTCCATGCCTTGAAAATTACTTTTCCCTTGAGGCTATCTTGCCCCCATTGAACACCTTGTGTGGCTGTGGACCTGGTATGAATATGAGGATGTTACATCTGGGTGTTGTGGATGTTCACCCTTTTGATAAGCATTTAGTGCAAAATTTGAATTAGTACTAATACTTTACAAATAACTGTTAACTTACATAACGGTAAGTGTTTAGTGTACTAAGAAAAAAATTGCCAAAAATGATTTTCACATTGCTGGAAGTGGCACTTTCTGGTACCATACGAGTAACGGAACAATCTTTTGGCATCTTCAAAAATCAGAGATATTAAAGATTGGTAGATTGGTGTGATAAAAATTTACTCATAGAATTTCAAGCAGGAAATTACCCGTGCTGACCACCCTCCCTGCTATATATGTCTATGCAAGAGTATCACTACTAGCAAAGGGCCTAAAGAATTATTGCAAGTAGATACTTGGTAGAAGTATTGCCTATGTCACATCATTTTTTTGCTATGTATTGATGTAAACCAAGTAAAGGTTTGGTGTTTTAAAAATTTGCAGCTGTTTACAACTGGAGAGCAGACTATTTCTGGCAGACTTACATTGGCATCAGAGACATCTTTCAAACACATGACCATTTATGGTAAACTTGGTGGGGTCAATGTAACAGATTTTTGGCGACGTATCCATATTTACCCAGAGCTGGACAGCTTCAACAGGAGCATAGAAGAGCAATGTGGAGTCCTGGATGAACTGTACCATTCCCAGCAATGTAAGTGGTGTATTGTCACGACATACTTTTCAGTCCTTCTCTGAAAAGGCACATGTCCGACCCTACCGTATGTGCCACAAGGCTTGAGCCCAGGCAGATTAAATACAACTTAGATACAATTTCCTACCATGTCTTATTTAGCTAACTTTATGGTATCACAGGTGTACAAATAAGACATATGTACTCACTATGCATACATTCCAGTAGGAAGAACTTAGAGGCTAGTTTGTTGCTCAAGCCTAACATATTATGTATACTTTATTTTGCACAATAGATGTAAATTTACCTAGCTAGACAGTCAATCCAGCAAGGAGGAAAATTACACAATGAAGTGTAACAGTCAGCAGTCAGAGTAGGAGATAAGATAGGTATTTTCCTTGGTTCCAGAATATTTTAGGTTAGAATATATATTTTCTTGTCACAGATACTTGTCTAACCAACTGTACTTAGGCTTGGAATAAAGTTTCAGGTTTTAGAGTATTCCAACATTTTGGCAAGAGAGAGGAAAATACTAAAATTAAACCAACCGAGGTGGTAGTTGGAATTTGGAAAAGGGAGTAGAGTGTAGATGCAAGGGATTACCTAATGGCCTGTATAGGAAGCAAACTTGTGGGAAACTGCAAATGAAGCATCCAAAAACAGATTTCTTTTTTAACATTATTTGGGACTTAATGAAGGATAAGTCCAGTATGGAGTAGTATGTTTAGGAATGAAGATAGTATTATAATAGTTGTTCAAAAACAGGTGCAACATAATGATTGAATGGGTTGCTTGTAAATGAATGCTCTGTCCCTCTCAGAAGTGGGCATTGTCAAGGTTTTTCACTTCTGATACAAAAATTTTTTCTCATTGGTGTTAAAATCTTTCCCCAGATGGAGCTGTCATTTTCAGAGGGTTGGAACCAATTCAAGTGGAGACCACAGTAGGAGACGTCTTATGGGTACCATACAGGATTGAAGGGGAACCATGGGTGGCACTGTCAGTGTCACCGGTCTATGATAACTACAGAGGTGTCATTCATCCAGATACATGTGGTTATGTGTTGTTAAAGAAATGGAATGCTAGCTACTGGCAGTACCATGACAAAGTGGTAAGGACTAAATGTCCGTGTTCATAGGGGAGGGGGAAAGGTTCATGTGGGAGGGGTCAGTATTAAACTATAACCACTGCTAATGGAAATAGTTATGCCCTTTTGCACTAATCACAATAGCTTCTCCAAATCACAAGCTGTGGCAGAGTGGATAAAGGTGCTGGCATTTGAAGTGATGAAGCTTGCAACTGGGAGGGTCAGTGTTTAATCCCTGGCTGGGTCAAAGTAGGGTAGGTTTTTATCCAAGAGTAATCTGCAGTTTTCCCATCTGAACTGGCTTTTCAAGAAAAAAAAAACCAAATTTGATCTAAATTGTTGAGTTGGTTTTCTATCCAACATGAAGTTGTATTCCATACTCATATCAGCTTTTCCCGGTTTTTTGGTACCTTATCGTCATAAAACAACTGCTCTTTTAGGCCTGAATTAAAAAAATATTATGTTGGCATTTGCAAGGAGCAGTATTACCCGCTTAGCCGTAACTAGAGTACTTGGCAAACCTTTCTGCATAGTTTGAAGGACATAATGAAGCAACTATTGCATACTGTTGTCACCTCAAAAATTGAATATTTCAGTATTTTTGTTCAATTGTTGTCCTGTTTTCATAAGTGACTGGTATAATACAGTACTGTTTCATCTCTTCATTATTGTGGTGCTGAAAAGACATTTTGAGTACTCCCTCTCACAGGCATAACCATGGGGAGAGGGGGAAGGGGGAGGAGGGGAAGGGGGAGGAATATCTAGGAAACTACCTTACCCCTCCTGAATTGGAAAAAAAAGTTAACTCTGTTGGTAAATATTTAACTTAAATGAAACTATTCTCTTTTAGTCATGACAGTGGAGATCATTTCCCCCTCCACCCCACCATCCGACCAGACTATGCCTTTATTTAATTTTTGATACTTCTACTTATAGGCGTATGAGGCGGGGACAGGGAGGGGGCAGACTGCCCCCAAAAAATTTATGAGGTAAAAAATTCAGGCAGGAAACGACGAAAATTCAGGCACAGAATAGGTGAAATTCCGCCAGAGATGAAGTAAAAATGAAAAGATTGCCCAAATTGTCTACTGATTTCCCGAATTTTTGATAGAATGCCCGAAAAATGTGCAAAAATTTTTGCCCACTTTGCACGCATGTAATAATGTGGTGGTCTATTTTATGCACCTGAACTGCAACGAAATTTGGGCAACTTTTTGAGATTCGGGCAAAAAATTCTCTGCCCCCCAAAATTGGAAGAGTCTCGTATGCCTATGCTTCTACTGTGGTTTTCCACGCAATATTGTGTCTTCCAAAAAGTCTGACAGATGTTATGCCAACATCATCAACAAACATTTCTGTGTGTTTCATACATGTTTTGATATGTTTTGGTTTATTTAGAAGAGAATGTAATCCTCCATTGTTCATCTTTCCATGCAGAAACTGTAACTGGCTATGTTGGAAGCATGTAAGGGCAAAAAAACTTGATATCTGAAAGTGCACAAAAATTTTCTGTATTTATGGATAAAAATAACATCTTTTGTGTGCTTGAAAGATGTTAATTTCCAAAGTTACCTCAAGTTAATAGCGAAGGACTGACAATAACAGGCTTTATGGATGTGTGATGAAAAAGTGAAAAAAAAAAGAAGTCCTTCAAATGGGATCTCTGTCAAATGCCACAAGAAAATAAGTTTCATATGCAGGCATGACAAAAGCGAGATAAATTATGTCATAACTATAGTAGGTACAAGAATACTGAATGGAGAATGTTTTTAAAGGGTTTTAAGTCATTTCAAATCATAATGCCAGAAACAGACACATGAAGATAAATAGTTGTTTCTTATCTCAAATTTTTAAACTGAACTTTAGTATACATTTGCAAGAAATGAATAGTCATTTAATTTGATAGAAAAACTTGTGGATATCACTTGCCTTGACTTTAATAACTTTAATTTTGAGTAAAATTTATGATAAAATGAACATGTTGCCTATTATTAAATATGGAGAAAACAAATTTAAAGTGTATTCTTGACATTTCAGAGAATGACCTTTGATGTGATCAAAGATGTCAAATTTTTTGAAGCTGACAACATTACAGGATTTGTTATTGCAGAGCAGACTGTTGGTAAGGGCTGTGAAGACATCAGTAACTTAACAGATTACATCATTGAGTTACCTACTGGTAAGTTTTCTAGATTTTGAGTTTTGCAGTAAGTTTGAAAAATTGACTACTATGATAGCTCAAAAGTTCTCTTAGGCCTGGTGTGAAACTTACTGGCCTTGGGCCTCTGAGCCACAGGCTAAATTGAACCTTGCTGACTGGGCCACAGTACAGTTGACTATGCATCTAATAGAAATATATGGATTTTCCAACTGAAGGCACTGGTCAAAGTACAGTTTATTCATTGCATTGGAAGCGTGTTTCCCCACACTCATAGCCACTTAGTGGTACAGCATGACTTTTGCATTGGGGTGGGGGCACAAGGAGGGGGGAAAGAGATTGAACAAAAGGGAAAAAACTAGCCTTAACATAGAGACATGTGCACACTGTATTCTTTAATATCATTTGGGGGGTATAGAGGGGACACGACTCCTTAGAGGGCTTGCATGTGGCCCTCCCCCACTCTGGCTATGTCTCTGCACCAATAGTGTCATAAAACAAGTACTGGGGTTCAAGGCCAGTGGGGAGAATTTACCTGTTGTGTGCTGTCTGCAGTCCTAAATTGCTGACATTTGAGGATTAGCAGAGTCCAACGCAGTGCCCAGATTGTGATTTTTTGCCAACTTGAAGCTGATATTGCTGTTTGTAGTATAGTCCTATATATGTAGATTTGAGCAATTTCTTTGGTTACCTTCTGCCTCCTGTTTGACTGGGTGAAACATTTTTGAGGATGTCTGAAATCACATTTGCCCAGGTGGTAATTTAGCTTTTTTTTTTTTTTTTTTTTTTTTTTTTTTTTTTGCATGTATTTAGTATGTTTTGTCCTGTGTGTCTCTCTTGGTGCAATTCTGACTGCAGCAGGTGCAAATTACTTGTTCCCCACAGGTATTCTGTACACTGCTCACAAGTAATATGGTTGACTTAGTATTCATGGAGATAAGTGCTTCCACACTGGGTACTTGGGGGAACTCACTTTTCATGATTGCAAAATGATCTGAAGACATACAAGTGAGGTTTAACTTTGATGTAATTGAAAGAAATCATCTTTCTTTCAAAACTGTTCATTTGCTTGCATGTGCATTTTCTGATGCACAACATTGTGTCCAAGTTCTGGCAGGATAATACTTTTATTAATCATATATACTATTTTTTATATGTAGAAATGTATCAAAATTTTCATAACATTCACAGAAATCATTTCAACATCTGTAACTGTTTACTCTTTTTCAGCTGGTCCAGCTGGTGTCCCTCTTACAGGATCATTCTGGGTGCATGTTATTTTGACAGAGTACAACTACACCACGTACCACCAGCAATTGCTTGGTGCTGGTACATCCACTGTGGATATATTCACAACACCATCCAATGAGATCTGTGTGTTTGTTGGTAACATGTATGACTCTGTGACATTCTCCTCAGCCTTAGATTCGTTTATTTATTGTACAACAAACTTGTCAAATGGGTTCATCTTAGCAACATCAGTTCCAACATTTGGCATCTCAAAGGTATGTCAGTAGCTAAGTAGACCACATAGCAAAGGCAGAGAGAGAGCGGCATAGAATGTTATGTTTTTCTTGGATGTTAACTGTTATGATGGTGTTGCCTGCTTCCTTTTATTCTTAAACTTGCCTTCATATGTTGTGTATACATTCTGTTGTGAGGAGAACAAGTGTAACACTGAAATGTTGTCACCCCTGTGTTTGCAGATATTAACAACTTACTGTTTATTCCTTCATAGCTGAGTATTTCCACTTTGCTTGTTCCAAAGCATACTGAAATCACTCTGCATCAATGTTTATGCATCATTTAAAGGAGGATACAAAGCATGTGTGGGAAGAGGGGCCTGAGGGGGTGGAGGCTCAAAAATTGTGTTCTTTTTCAAAATTTTGTAAAGGTTTTTGCTGAAAGTCATTTCTTTCCAAATATGTATTGGAAAGGAAAAGGGTGTGTTAAGAAATGAACGTTGTGTATACTCAGGAAATTGATATGAAAAATGGATGATCTGTGAAAGTCTTTGTGTACTGGCAAATAATCAGTAGCTTCTAAAATCTGCCTCTTCTTGGGAATATTATTAAGAATCAAACATTATGCTTGATAGCAGCTTAACACACTGTAAGCCATGTAGTATGTAAGGAGAATACAATATCTTAGATATTATATATTCTTTCCTTAAATCTTTATTATGTTGTGAATCATTCAAAACTTCATTACTTTTTCCAAATTTGGCAAAATAGTTACTCTTTTATTTGTTGACATGCTTACCCTTCAACTCACTTCCTGGAAATATCCACCAGTTAAATATTCTTGTTCTCTTTCCCTCTGTTTTTGCATTCTCTGACAATTAAGGTTACACATTTTACATTTAATGGATTAATGCACATCATGGTTGGAAATCGTTTGGACTCGGTAGAGCAGACATTTCAAGTTAACTCCAGTCTGTGGATATACAACCAGGCAGTGGCTACTGAAGTAGATAGTGTTCCCACCAAGGCTGTAACTGATGTTGTGACTAGCACGGTGGATGGAAAGCGACTCATTGTCTTTTTAAATGAGTTTACAGGGGGTTGGATGCATGAGGACTTCCGTCAATCAGTAGATATTTACAGGTATGCATTTTTACTTGTGGTGAAATGAAGCAAATGTACTTTTAAGAAGTGAAGCAGTCACCCATAATTTATTTTTAATTATCAGCTAAATCTAATGTGCCTTCTCTGTGTCCTTGTATTACCTCATGAATGCCGTTCATTATTTTACCATCTTAATCATTTGAATGTTGAAAGTAAGCCAAGGAGTTGTTTTTCATCATTTTAACAGTTCAGCAACAAAAATATTGTCTCATGATTAAAAAGAGCCACTCATGAATTACAATACCAGGGTATTCTTATTCAAATAGGGGTGACTGTAAGTCTCTTTCATCAGCAGTTTGAAGTGTGTTACCATACCTGAAGTAACTGTGGTTTAACTTCTACTTTCCATACAAATAAGGTTACATATTTTGTTTGCTTTAGAGCTGCCATTCTGCATTTACATTGTCTGTAGTTATCTTACTTTGTAATAGTCTTGGGCATTGTGATCCAATGATGATCTGTGTAATTATGTACAGTTGATTATGTAAGAAATTTTGAGGTATGAAGGTGCTTTGTCATGGTTTTTACTGTCCATCCATTGTTTCAATGACAACCTGTGAGGTACTTTGTTGGGTTGGGTGGGTACAGTATAGTGACAGTCATGGACCGGAGGGATTGTCCCTGTTTTGACAAGTTGTTATCCTGTAGGGTATTGTGTGCTACACATTGTGTTGGATTAGACATATGAAAAAAGGGGGGGCAGGTGGTTGGATGGGACTTCAGTCCCCCATTCAGGCCTAAAACTTTGCCGTTTTGGACAAGCATGCAATAAAATATTGGGTAATAGTATGCAGCCCCTCCCCTCTCTCCCGCACCCACTGTACATTAAGTATATTAATGCAGACAACCTGGTGGGAACTGAAGTGTAGATTTTTGTTAAGAATGCCACCGTCACGATGCTCGTTTATTGTTTTTGGACATTTTGATTGTCAAATGCTCGTTGAATTTGTATGAGCCAGTGGTCAAATACCTGTTGCTACTTTGTGTAAGCTGTGTCTGCCAATGTGACCAAACGAGATGATCTGACATCATCAGAATACCTCAGATGAGTGGCTTAATTACCTTCTAGTTGAAAACCTATCTTAGTAGGTAACCTTTCTTTGATTTTATCTCTTGTTCCTCATCTGCAATAGATTTTCTGAAGATGGCACAGAATTGTATCAGAAGATAGATGCTTTTGGTGCAAAGAGTGCAGTTTTCTTTAGGTTGGAGAGAATGGATTTTCTTGCAGTTCTTGACAGAAATGCTGAAGTGAAGATCTACAAATATGAAGGGATAATGCAGTTTGAAGAGCAATATTCTGTTCTTATAGAAGGTAACATTACTGTCTAGATTGATCATGATATTGACTATATGCCCCATCTTCAGGATTTAAAGAATTTTGTTTCTTGTGATTGAAGAGGATTGGCTTGGATAAATGTGGACCGAGATGGTGTGGAATTTGAATGTTAGTAGATGACCGTATTTGAAGATGTCTGCCATGCAGGATTTGTAGTTAAAGCAAAAATCAGCATTTCCTGAGTGCAGGTGCTATGACTAATATATGGATGTCATAAAAGTATGACAGTGTTAATACCTTTGGTTGTGACTAAATTAAGTTCATCACCCCACCCCTCCCCCCCCCCCCACATACACACACACCCACCATGTTTGCAAGAAAAAACGAGAACCTTAAATGCCATTCTTTGGAGAGAAAACACCAAAAATTAATGTTACAATATTTTAGTAAACCTTAAGTTTGAATGAAATAATTTATTCACCTAGAATCTTAATTCCATAAGAATTTTTATTTACAGTATTGAGAGTGATAACAGATTATTGAAATACTAACTATGTATCTGGTTGTAAAATTTTCATTTCTGTTTTTTCACATGTTTAATATTCTCTCTACAAACATAAATGTACCTTCAGGTGACCGTCATCACAGATTTATCCTGATCCGCAAATGTTTAACAAGATGTTGGTTTTATTTTCCTTTTTCACCTTTTGCAGGAGCTACAGGGCTGTGGGTAAATTACCTGCCAGTGACTTCCAATGTTCAGATATTTGTTGCTACCTATCAAGGAGAAGTCAATCTTTTTCCCTGGCAGCCAAGCAGGCCAGTGGCATCCC
>WURT03065166.1:0-32436 GCA_009936505.3 Holothuria glaberrima
GTTCCGTTGCATTGTGGGTAATAACACAATATCATGACTGCCTACAGGGTGGCGTTTATTGAGTTTCAGAAATATTCTTGAAAAATTCGTGTTTCATTAGATATTGAGTTATATTAGTTCTAAATCGTGTCACAATGCTTGGAAAAATGTGTTCTAAATACTGTACCTGCTTAGAAAGCTGTACAAGTGTTCCTCTTTAAGAGGGTATTTTACTACAATCATGGGCAGTTGGGGTGCCAAATTTTCTTTCCATACTGGCGACTACGTGTTGGAACTACGTTGGGGAATTTGAGTTCGTTTACCTGCTATCTAGCGCGATTATAATGTCAAATTCTCAGATCAACTTTCATCCAGTAGGACGCCCCATTAAGGAACTGCTACCTAAATTAAGAATACCATATTCCTAATTGCCTGTTGTGCAGTCCTTTTGGAGCTTAATATATGTGTAGGCTTAGCCCTCAAGAACGAGTCCCTAGATTCTCCAAACCCTGGATTCACCCCTGTTTCTACTGTAACAGGGAGAATGTATAAACTCAAGGAAATGCGGTCCCCACACGAAAACACTTGAGAACCCCTGATGAAGATGTTTCAGATTGATTTAAGTCACATGGAGTTAAACTGTGAAATATTCGTTAAAACGGTAACCCAGGATGGATAACTTTGAGGGATCTCGAACTTCACGTTACGATGCTGCACATTAAGTTTGAGAACCCTTTAGTGATTGGGGAAGGTCAACGGTAGTTTGGGGGCATACGAGATACATATTTCATGTAGTGTAAATAGCATGTGTCAAGGTCTTTCTTGTATCCTCCACCCAGCATCGCCTGAAAGTACAAAAAAAAAAAAACTTGACATGTTCTTATTCTTCAAGGATGGGGTCAACGGGGGGCAGGAGACATGACCCCATGTCGGAAAATTTCCAGTTTGGTCGAGAGCCTTTATGCATTCGATTAAATTTGTAATTCCGACGATCTGCTGGATTTTGCACTTAGGAACGCGGATTTTACAATGAAATCCCAAATTTTCCGTTTTTCCTATATAAAAAATTTTCTTCAATAAAAATTCCAAGTTTCCTTAAAAAGAATCCATTTTTTTTAAATTTGTTTAATAAAAACGCCAAATTTTAAAGGTTCCTACACTTTTTTGTGGATGGAATTCATAAAACCTTTTCCAGACCTTTCAACATTTTTCAAGACCCTTTTTGCCACATACTGTCGAAACTTTCAGTGAAAAATATTTGTGTTCAGGTAAGACATTTAGAACCAACATACCACACTGCATTGCAATATATCAATATAAACAATGGAAAGTGGGGACATACTAAGTAATTGTGAAGCCTAAGCAGGGCCAACACAGATGTAAAGTAGCCTACATGGCAATGTTACAAAAGTAACTTAGTAGTTTTATCTATGGGAGAACAAGCCCCTTATCAGCAGATGAAGTTAAGCCAACTAAACTGCTGGTGGACAGAACACTCGAGTTTACACTGTTAAGTGGTTAACATGCGCCCTTATTTTATAAGAAGGTAAGGTACAAATTAACCAACGACGGCATTGAACAAGACTTACGAAAACCCGAATGTTCTGGGTAATCTTGATCTACTGAGCAGTTTCCTTGGTGAGTGCGATCGAGCTCTTACGGTAAAATACCAGAACAAGAGTAACAACGTTGCCGCAGCTCAGCTTCTCCTAGGTCATGTAAAAGTGTGCAGTCAATATTTGGATTGGGTCTGTGACTCAAGTCGTCATTACGTAAGTTAAAAAATAAAGAGATAAATATAAATGTAAGGAAAGAAATATTTATTGAACCTCTGAAGCATGTACTGAAAGACTAAATGTGGTACACAATGTTAATGTTATATACTGTGCAGATGTTTGTTGATTGGTCATTGAACCTTAATATCGCAGCGATACTGGGGACGAAGCTGATAATATGACATTGATAACAGTTGATCGGTAGAGTCACGTATACCGATCGCACGTGACTTTTCTGCCCTCTTTATTCTTTCCGGCTCTTGATAGATTCATTGTAAAAACTTTAACAGGACCGCAACATGCGCCAAGGGTGGTTGCAGTCCTAGCAGACTGAGTTCCCAAGCAAGTAAAAAAGATATCAGGAAATGCTGAAAACTTCGATTCCTTGTTCTGTTTTCAAAGAAAACAGAACCTAAGAATCGCAAACATTGTCTCTAGTTTCCTTTTCCTAAACTCTTCTCCTAGCACGGACGCATTAACCTTCTCTCTGATGCATGATGCACGTGGCGCGACACAACTAAAATTTAAAGATATTACGTATTGTTTCTCATACGGTACGATGCCACAACATGCTTAGCCTACGAAAATTAGCCTATGATTACCTTTTGTTACACGCTAAATTCTCTCTACCCTTTAGTCCTGTTTTCTCCTGCAAAATTACTTTACTGAATAACATTTTTATGATTGGGATTATTCTACCAGGCAGGCTATAAATCATCGCCTAAAGAACGATTTTTAGGGCCAATGAATGTGTCGCAACAGGAGTATATTCGTAGGAAGGGAAAACATGCACGCGTAAAAGCCAGTCTAAGGCTTTCACCGGTGGGCTTGAAATATCATCCCCCATGGCTCCCCCCTTACCACATTCTGGTGGGACTTTTGGCAACGAAGAATAAGCTTGAATTGTCCCTCCTGTAGTTTCGGCGCCCTCTTGTGACTGCGCAACGCCTACCTCCCAGAGGCTGACATATAGGACACATCTTCAAGAGTGCACGTTTTCCTTCTCAAACCGAAAATTGTTTTGAATGGTACTTAGCACAACCATGAAGCTTAAAACATGTACCATGATATTATCAATCAAAGCGCTACTTCCTTTAAAAATGAAGGTAGGAGTTCCTCAGTCTTCCCTTTACACCATTTCCTAGACATCATTTACCTTAACTTGAAGTAGTATGCCCCGGCATCCCACTTTAAGAGTAGCTCCTTTCCATCATATGACAACATTTTTTATAGGCCTAGTACTTATTTGCTAAATTCAAGAAGAATTTGTTTACCTTAAATATTAAATATTCTGTTCAGAAATGTAAAAAAAGACTGCTTGCAAAGGAGATAACAAAAGATTTTTAAGATTAAGGTAATATTTTATTTACAAATAATCTTGAGGCTATTGTTTGTTCCCTTTAAATTTTAAACCAGACTCCCTAACCCATTATGTAGAGCAACTAGACACCTCGTTTGGAAATTGATTAGCATCAAAACTCAGGCTAAGTTGAAGATGTATCTCTCACAAAAATGTGAAGCTTATAGGCCTAATACTGTTTCGCACAAGGCCACTTAGTGGCAAGAACTCGTACAACTTCAACCATGGAAGTAAACTATCTCGGAGGTAGGTACTTCCATGCTTCAACGTCCTTGCTTCTCGAGTAACCATCCAACCATTTCTTCAGCTGTTGTTATTACGTCTGAATGAAATCTGCTCCATATGTCCACGTAATACGTAGGTAGCAGGCAGTACGGTATTTTCCTTCTTCAGTCATATGCTTCGTTTGGGAAGTCGAGGAGCTGAGCAAACATAGTACTCTTTGCGGGGTAGTCCACATACGGCGGTACAATAAACTCGAAATACTGCTTATTGCGTAAATGAACTAAGACTTCCTGTAAATCCACAGTATACTTTCGTAAGTAGTATTTTTACACGAAGTACTATTTTGCAGTAGCCCTCAAATGACAACAACAACAACTGGGCGCCTCGACGTCCTATACATTTAAATGTGTACAGTATGTGAAGCTTATAGGCCTAATACTGTTTCGCCTCGACGTCCTGTACATTTAAATGTGTACAGTTTTTTTTTTAAATGCTGTTTTTGGCCTTAAAATGAATTGAGAAATACAAATATCGTTCAGCACTATTCATACTATCTATATGAAACGTTTCAGCCCATTTAGTGCACAATTAAAAAAAAACAAGGGAATTTTACGTTTTCAAACAAAATCCTCTTCCGAGGTCAAATGACGTTCATATTTATCGAAAATGGTTGCATCATTTAAATATTTTCCTCACGTACACGTCAGCTAAATTTCAGTAAAATCGATGGAGAAATAGCGAAATGTCACGATTTAAACACGATTTCGAAAAGTAGCAGACATTTGTTGAAGCTTTCAGCTGAGCTGAAAAGCACTCAAAAGCACAGAAAGAAAGATATCAACGTTTCTCAGCATATTTGCCCCTGTCCTGATGTACAATGTGACCATCGATTTTATATGGCGAGTATAAGATAATGGTAGATAAGTGTGTTAGAAATTCAAGGCTGTGAGAAATGAGTAAAATATTTTTGATTGTGAAGAAGTGACTTGAATGGGAATCGAAAAGAATTCTCAAGTTCATCGTTCTAATTTCCAATGTTTCCATCCCAAGTAGCAACTTTCCAGATCTTCGGGAAAATTCCATGGTCTAGAAACGCTAATCCAGTAGTAAACACGGCTGCACATAAGTTGGACATATGTTTATCAAATCCTTGGAAGTAAAACTGATGACGTCATTATCTTGCATTGGTAAACAGTTTTTGAGCTTGATCTACATGGAATTAATGTATTTTTTTGCCCGGAAGAAGTAAATCGGTTTCAGCAAGTCTTTTCTTTTAACAGAAAAAGAAAGAAATGAAATCAGTTGGAACGAAAAACACTATTAGCCTGTTGTTACAACATTCTTGATCTCCAAATCTACTTTGGTTTTATATCTTCTGTTTATCGTGTCTTCTTTCAGGGCTACAGTGATTCCAAACAAAGAACAATATTGGCAAGTCCAATCAGAACTGTTTACAATCGGTAAGATTTTTGGGCTTTCTGGTTCTATTATAGTCTTACTCCGACTGTCTAAGTGCAGGAATTAATGATGCAGAGGCCCGTACAGTGTAGGAGAAAAGGGTAATGGTGAGGGTATTGAGCCTGAGGCTTTGGAACGATAATTTTGCCCACGCTCTCCTGCACGAAGTAGTAAAAAAACTTTTATTTAGGATGAGTACGTGCAAAGCGCGCCGACAAAATCACATTTGTGGGTCATTTTTGTTTTATTTAATGTCATTCTACATACAAAATTTTTCCATCTATACACTGAAGTAGCGATATGAATAATAAAAAAACTAGGAAATATTTGCCCAAATAAGAGAGGGTCGCCCCTTTACTAGTCTTCTGCTCGAAATTTCAGCAGCTTTTCCTTTGTTGTAAGCAAAATGTGGTGCAAAACTTTGGAAGTTTGTAGTTGCATTGGATCATCAGATTTATTGGAGAATGTTTACTTTTTTGTATCTACTATGGCGTATGACTCCAGGTTATTTTGACACATATTTCATTTCACCCTTAAGAATCTGACATCTCACAATCAAAACTTTTCCCTTGTTCCAATCGTTTGCTTTAAGTGAAATGTATTTGGTAATCTAGATGTGGATAAAGAGTCCACTTAACCCAGGAACACACATTACTCCAAGGTGACGGCTCTGGGAACATTCACTTGCTATTCATGAAAATCCCTTTCTGTTCAGGCAATGAATATAGTGTACATGTTTTAACTGGCCGATACACATCATATTTCCAAAGATTAGACAGCTCGCTTATTCCTGTAAATACCATTGGATTGGACTTATAATTAAACTTGCTCTGTGAAAGGACTATTTGTATCCTCAAAGAGTAAATCATCATGTCTCGCTCACCATCCATAGCTGCAAATGCCGTAGCAAAGCCTCAAACGCTGTACAATGCTATACTGCTATGTACATTAGAAGGTTTAAACCAATCCTGCTACTATCTGACTATTGTTATACTTATGTCAACAAATAGCGGATGCACTGCCGTAGCAAGCGGGTGGGCTGGGTGGACAAAGTCCAGCGGCCCCGAGGGTTAACAGGTTAAGGGGCCCTAAACAAATGCTAAAAAGTAATTCTCCAAAAAATCGTAACTCTGCCTACAGTCTGACCACCAGTAAAAGACCCAAAAGGAACCACAAAGCAATTGCCAACTGCAGACCTGCTTTTAAAGAACCAGACAAGAAGTGGTAGAAGGCAGTGAAACAGGATCTGGGGTCTAAGGGTCTCTCGCTCTTTTTGTCCATGGGCCCGTGGAGGGTCTTGTTACGCCGCTAAGAGGGTACCGCCTGTGCTGTGCTGTGGCATCTGCAGCTTTGGTGTAGTAGCTACAGCTTTACAGTTTCGGAATGATTCTGTAAAAGTTTAACAGTCGAATTGAGACAGTGACACGCTGACAGAAAAATAATTGTTGTAGTTAAACTTTGGAGAGAAGGGGAAAGTGTCTCATCCCAGACAGGTCCAATTCTCCCAACTAAGTTAGTTATAGCCCCGCTCATAACTGTCTTTAGCTTCTCCTTTGTGTAGACACAAACACAGTTTATTGCTTAAGGTCATATCCTGGTAAGTATACAAGGCCCTAATGCGTAATCAAAACGTTCCCTGTGCATGCTGTGTAATATGAGCTGCTTTGCATCTTATTAAATTTGTTACTCTGATGTCAATCAAAGAGTAGTCACTAACTGAGACTTTTTCTCACCCAAAACTGAGAGTCATACTTTGGGTGATGCAAATCCCTTTTTAATAACCTATACTCTGGAGATGAGTTTGCTTCAGGATCCAACTTCATGACATGGTATTCATTGCACACCACTTAATAAATTTTGGACTTTCTCGTTACTTTCTCACTCAATAGCCACCAGAATTACTTGTCCCACCCCGCACATCTTTCCCTCTGGCGATAATGGCATGTTGGTGGTTTGGGATGAATTTACATGTTCTGATGGTAAGATGTCCAATTGCGGTGGGGCCACCTCAGGACAGATCTATCCACCAGGAATGTATACCATATTGTGTTCTTGCGGAGAGGCTGGTTTTAGTGACAGCTGTTATCTTAATTTCACCATAGAAGGTAAGATTTTCGAAATTTTCTTCGTAATATCTTATCTTTATCCGAGTGTGCATGGCTTTGGTATACAAACGTTGGTGAATTTTACCAACCCGCGAATACAGGGCAAACGTGGTGTTTGAAACGTCCTCTCAAATAGCTAGGTGATCGGGTTGGAGGTAGGTAGACAGATCCGAGATACTATGTGTTCAGGTGGAAAAGGTAACTGCCAGCAACACGAGACTCAGGTGGCAGTCGTTCAGTTAAATAGGTGATCCACTCCTGTAAAAACGGATTTTCTTCAGGTGCTTCAAAGTACCGTTAAAAAATTGGTGCACAGGCTTCTGTTCACAGATGAAATTCATTGAAAAAGATGGGCGCACGATACATGCTTTGCTAGCGGGACTAAACCGTTTTTGCCTGAGAAGAATCCTTACTGTCCGAGACAATATAGCGAGCTTTCCCAAAAATCTCGCCGGGAAAAAAAAGTTGTTTCCAGGGAATGTGGTGCGGGGGCGGGGGCTGGGCTTTAGATCCATCCCCGGCTCGTAAGACTAGTGAAAAGGACACTCTTTTCAGAGTAACGATCAAACTTTTTCAAGGGTGGTTTGATGGACGTGTTTTTGGTAACCAAGGAGACTTTCAACTCGTTGGGGGAATCAATTTAAGATAAGAAACTTAGTAGAATCAGCCGACTACTATCTATTAAAAGAATGTAGCCGAAAAGAATTTGCTTAATTTCGGGATTGACTCCATATTCTTAACTCACATACAACGGTGAAAAAATTGTTTAACCCTCTAAAGGTGGCTGTCCTTATTAAAGCGCATTTCCACCTTAGGCACATGCACTTTCTCTTTCATAGTTTTAAATTACTTACTTTTAAGGACCTTTATATCTATGATTTATGGTGTTTTCTTGCGCAACCATCCGATTTGCTCATGATGTTCTTTCTTTTCTCATTACACGAGTAGGTATTATCCCACTTGGGGACAGGGCCCTAGCCTGGTAGAAATCGCAAGGAAAGGGGGGGGGGGTCAGTTCATGACACAATTTACAAGCAACAACAAATGACCTGCTATAGAAAGTTGACACCCGAGCGGACCCTTCTTTTCACCTGTGCGTAGTTGTTATCTTGGGCTAGGGTGCTGAGGGGAGTGGTTTGGCATATCAGGATTGTCTCAGGTGTAAAATAGTAATATCTTTGACAAAGCTTTGAAATGATTATGTGTAAAGGAATTGCCTTTATTTAGTAATTTTTCCTATTTTTTAATTGGCGTAAGGCAAGAGGATCTGTCTCAGAGGAAGGTATGACAACTCTATTCTTTGAGGAAGTTTTGTCCATGTAAGATGGCTTAAATGCAGGATGGTGCTTTGTTTGGTCAAGTTTAGATGAGCGTTGAATTGATTCAGTCTTACGGTATCCTCATTATTGGTGATGTTTTCTACTTTTGGTTTGGTGTAATTGAAGTGGATGTTGACTAATGGGAGAGGTAACACCCCTTCCCTTCAGAATGTTTTGTTTTAAGGTTTTTTAGATCCAATGTGATGCTATTTCTGGTAAACGTTTGAACTATGTTTAGAAATTCTACTTGTTTAGTGATTTTTTCAGCTGTGGCATGGCGCTCCTATAAGGCTGGCACCCGATGCGAGCTTCCCCTTCTTAGTGTCCCACTGAGAGAGCCACCATCTGTCGGCGCGTAGCTGAATCGTCGGCCTTACAAGGAAATTCTTGTCAAAATGTCTTCCAGATGGATAGAGTGGCACATTTTAGAACTTACAAGCCGCATCTATATATGATCTCTATTTTCAGATGTCCCTCATTAGAAACTAATTTTGATTTCAAGAAGCAAGGCTAGATTTGATTGATATTAAAAGTTACTTTACAAGCTCATTGACTTTAGCATATAATAAAATGTTACTATAGGCAACTTTGTGAAATTATGCTGTAGCACAGTATGAGAAATAATATTCAAAACATTTAACCTGCGTATTCGCAGTGAATTCAAGTTAAAAACTTGGGTAATCTGATGATGTTTTAGAGGAGAAAATTGGTTGTACTGTTTAATGCTCAATGGAATTTATTAGCTCAAGAAAATTGACCTTTTGTCACGGCAATCCTTCTGTCTGTCAGTCAACATTGGTTAAAAGGTTGCTGTCTGCAGGTCCTTTGGCCGTTTCATGTCAAAGTTTGTTAGGTTATGACACATGCTTAGTGCTTAACTTAATAATAGTGGTTACAGAAAGTAGCTCAAAGGTAATTTGGTCCGTGAGAGGTCAAAGAGTGAAATCACGTAAAAGTATTCAAATTCTAGCGGTTAGATTGGAATCTTTTCAAATTTGACAGGAGTGTTCAGTAAACAACAGGTCATCATACTTGTACTTTGAAGTAGGTCAAAGGTCATTTTGGGTCAAAGAGAGGTCAAAAAGTGAAATTACAATTCGATCGATTTGATTTTGGAAGTGGTAGATATCTGGCCTAAAACTTTTTCTTATCCTGGTGAGGATTTAGGCTCCCAGACAAAACTGAAAAATCTTTTTCCTTACAACATATATTTGTCACAATGGTCAGTTTGATCATATTAAATATACGATATGCCGATAAAGTTCCACAGTCGGCGGAAGTACCGACAAGATCTGCAAATGTACCGACAGACCATCCCGGGACGACAAGTTGGGAACGACCGCCCCCTGCCATCTTACGTTAAGATTGGCCAGTGTTTTCAGTAGACAATGGGTTATCAAAATGCACTTTTGAAGTAGGTCAAAGGTCGTTAGGGGTCACAGAGAGGTCAAACAATGGAAATCATGCAAAAGGTTTCAACCTCAATTGGTTATATCCAAACATTATCAAAGTTGGCCAGAGAGGTCAATAGATGATAGGCCATCAAACTTCTCACTTTTCAAGAAGGTCAACAGTAATTTGGGGTTATTAAATGGTTGAACAATTAATGGAGTCAGGCCTTAGCCTTCAACTTCTAGGGTTTGTGTCTGAATCTTATCAAAGTTTGCAAGAGCATCCAGTAGATGATGGATATCGAAGGTTGTACTCTTGAAAGTTAAAGGTCGTTTGGGGTCAAAGAAAAGTCAAACGGTAGAAACCCTCAAAACCTTTTAAAAACTAGAGGTTGTGTGAAAATGTTACAGTATTAAAATCGACCAGATTGTTCAGTGGATAATGGTCATCATACGTGTACTTTGTGTTAATGTTAAATGCCATTTGGGGTCACAACGGATCAGATGATAAAATCTATCAGAGGTTTGGTTTTGTTTGATATATATTGCCAAAGAAATCATATTTTGATGGGCCTGGCAAATTGTGGTATAAACAACACTTCATTTTTGTCAGCTGAATTACCTACAGTATTGTGCTCACAAACAAATGAAGTTTGTCCAAGCTGGGCAACTCAGAATGACCACTGCTGTGACTATTTAGTACTGAACATGCTATATCATGAGTGTCTATGACTCCTTGGTTCGGATTCCTTATGGAACTACATAACAGTAGCTGTGTGTGTGTGTGGGGGGGGGGATCGTAGGTGAGCTACAGCATCATTAATGCTCTTGTACCCAGATTGCCCCCAGTCTGCTTAATGTCGAAATTTTAACTAAAACATCTTTCGCCACTTGGAAAGTTCCCCTATCGGCACCATGCAATCTACGTCTGGATCTATGCGCCATCGATGTGGGGGCTTAATTTCCATACTTTGCCATCTCGAAATGCAGGGTTTGGGAACTGAATGCACAGTTCACCGCAATGTTGATATGAAGATCTTCTTCAACATACAATTCAGCTGAAAACCTTTTTTAAGTCTGTTTTACCCCTGGTGTAGCTAACGCCATTCGGGTCTGCTGCCAGCCAATGGTTTTTTCTAGTGACGAGCCGAACAAAAAGCTTTGTTCGTTGAGCATTTCAGAGTTTATTTACAGGCTTGAACTAGTGGTTGTTGTTCTTATGGTGTACGATTTCAGGAAGCTCTGCTTATCGTTACGCAATAGGTACATATCCCGTTTTCGTTGCAAAAACAGCTCAAGTATGTACGGAAGCCGAGAAGTACGGGAGTTTGGTTTGACTCAAATATTGGTAGTTTGGGGAAAGCATTCCTTGGCAATCCTTATTTTACCAACCCTTTGAGAAACATTTTACGACTCAGTTTTGATAAGCCATTTAATGCAATGGGTGGACCACATGTTTTTGTATATTCTCATAATAACCCTGACTATACGTTACTCTTCATCGCATCTAAAGTTAGGATCAACGAAAATTGATGACTTTTGAACGTGAAGGCAAAGAAAGCATATATAAAACATTTTTTAAGCCATCACTCTCCGAGGGAGCCTTCAAAGTATTTCCATTTGTAGTCTTAGTACATTTAGACTTGCGGTTGATTCAAGTCTTAAAACTTCATATGCGCATTTGAGACACGACAACAAAGAATTGTGTCAGTCACGTTTAAACCACCTTTGAAAAGTATTCAGGAACGCAAATACCGTTTGGTGTCTGCTTATTGCTTCACTTTTTAAAGATGAAATATTATATCAAATCCCCCTCCTTGCAAAATGATTCAGTGATCACTAACCAGAAATTCCAGCAGCTAACCTTGGTCAGTTGGTTATAGGCAAAAGGTGATGCAAAGTTGTGAACTTTGTAGCTGCATTGTGTCATCAGATTTACTTTAGACGGTTAATTGTTTTCATCGTTTATAGAGTATCACCACAATGTAATGTTTAAACCTATCCCATTTCACCCTTAAACATCTAACAATAATAATTTCCCATTGTGAAAATCGGAAGCTTTAAAGTGATCATGATACTTAAATTGAAATAACAAAAGAGTTATTTAGCCTGAAAGAACACAAAAAGCTATTTCCAAAATTGTTTTCATCACCCCCAAAGCCTTAAGCACTAATGCGAACTTGATGTTTTTGAAAATTGCTCCAGGAGGACGACTGTTGAAGAATTGCTTGTAAACATGTTATCTCAAGATAGGAATGATGGATACGAAATTTGTTTTGGTGGAGGTCCAACGTCATCTGATGTAACCAGACGTGAATCCACAAAATCTGGTAAACTGCTCGTAATAACGATATCTCAAGTACAGAGAGTGGGCGTTACCCTCAAATTCTGCCTCTGTATAACCATGGAAAGGGAGGGCTGAATGATTGCAGCGTGCAAGGATAAAATTAATTATAGAGAACAAAATGTTTTTTTCGCAACCATACATTTATAAGTAATTATCTAACAAGGACTTGCGGGAGGGATGCTATGACGATATTATAATTAAAAACAGCCTACAATTAACTCATATGTTAGTGTAGTGGACATTTCTCAGTCTCCCATTCAATTCCCATGCAAGCACTTATTTTTTCAGTTTGTTCTACAGTTTTATCTTTTGTTACATGTTATTCTTGGGATTTAGATTTTGTATATTGAGATAGAGTCCTACTCTTTTAGTGGAGGTCAGAGGTTATTTGAGGTCACCAAAACAACCTGAAACACTATATCTCGAAATGTGAATGATTAATGCTTTTAAAATTGGAATATTGCTACTTAATACTTAGAAAATACAAGTTTTTCTGTTCACATCCAAGCACGTGAAATGGCAGTTTGCTATTTTTAACTTTCGTCCAATTTAAAAAGAACATTATTTCGTGAAGTGGTTCCAGATAATTGGTGTTTTCAATAGACAGAAACCCACACTTTGCATAGTGTGCTTTTCGATTTCAAGTATATAGTTGACGATTCTGAATAGGTGGAATTTTCAACTTACCTTACGACTGTATCAAATTACAGCTACCAAGAATTTTAACATGATCAGATATAAATTCCAGAAATATTGGAAAAATGAGCTGTGCATCTAATCAATATATCTGCCTTATAAATTAGATTTCCGTGTGGGGACCAAATCCGGCACATTTCGAATCTGAACGAGACAAAGCTACATCAAATAATGGCTTTCGTCAAGTTATATCTGTCTTTTTTATTCCTTGCCGAAGGCAGGCAAGGAATCTTTGCAATGGTGATGTCGTGTGTGTATGTATGTGTTCATGTGACACTTAGCTTGTAAAAACTATATCTCAACATAGTAACGACCAACACTTTCATGTTTGGTATATAGATTTGCCATGTTGAGAGGAGGAACGTTATTGTTTTTGTTGGAGGCCAGAGATTATCTAAGTTAGTTATCGGGAGTTAAACTTTAAAAACCTTGTAAATGGCTTGTAAACACGATATCTTAAGATAGCAATGAGCGACACCTTTCATATTTGGTAAATAGATTTGTCATATTAGGAGGAAAAACCCTATTATCGATTTTGGTGAAGGTTTAAGGGCACCTGGGGTCAAGACAGTTAAATTCTGAAAACTAGTTGACACGATATCTCAATGTAGGAAGCTTGAATTGATTTCATACGAAGTATCCGGATGTACTATGGTCAGAAAAAGGACCTTATTGTTTTTGGTGAAAGTCAAACGTCATCTGTGGCCATCGGGGGTCAAACTCTGAAAACCATGTTAACACGGTGTCTCAAGATATGTTGCTTGGATAGATTTTATACGTGGCATGTGGATGCCTTACGTTAAGAAGAAGAACCATGTTGTCTTTGGTGAAAGTCAAAGGTCTTCTGGCGTCACCAGGAGTCAAATGCTGAGAACTTTCTTAATGTGGTTTCTCAATGTAGGAAGCTTTGATAGGTTTCATACTTGGTACATGGATGCTTTATGATTTCAGCAAGAATGTTTCTTTTTGTTTTGAGGAGGTCGAAGGTCATCTGGGGTCACAAGAGGTCGAAAAGTAAAATTTTTCCAACAATTCCCAATTAAATCCCATTGTCTGTGGCATGGAATCACAAGGCCTTTTGACTTTCTGGTTGATTGCATGGAATGTTAGGAGAAAATTTTTAAACTGCTTGCGAGATAAAAGTGGTAGCCAGTGAAGTTCACGCAGTATAGAAGTGATATATTTTCGCTTGCTTGTTTATGAAATGATCCTTACAGCCGAATTTTGTATAAGTTGTAGTCTTCACAGGTTACCATTGGATATACTAATCATTAGTAAATTACACAATTTGCACACTAGTTTTGCACACAAGCTTCGATTTGTTCTCTTTATGTCATTGGTCCAAAGATGTGGAACAATCTCAATAACAGCATTAAAAATTCCTTAGTCCTTAGGTTTATTATGTAAACACTTAAGGGATCATATTTTACAGAGGTACAATACTTAAGTCACTTTTACTTTTACTTTTACTTAAGCTACTTTTACTTTCTCTATGTTAGTACTGTTCTATGAGTTGTTATTGTATATGACTATCTATACCATGCGTAACTTCCGTTTATTTGTTAAAGGGTGGCTCTCCCAAGTCTTGGCAATTGTAACTGTATTGTATTATACATAAATTTGTGGAAAATAAAGTGAACTGAACTGAACTGAACAACAATCAACGTGTTTTTTATAATGTCAATCTTTCTAGAAATACGCTCAAATCAATCTCTGTTTTATCTTGCCTGTTAGACCAACCACCAGAAGTGATGAACTGTCCAAATGATATAGGAGAAATTATTCCGATTGGTAGCCCATGTGTGATGGTTTCCTGGACTGAACCCACGGTTATAGATGATACTGGGACTGTCAGAACTACATTGCCAGCCATCATTCCTAACACCTGCTTGGCTGCTAGCACATACGATGTAGTCTATGTATTCACCGATCTGGCCAATCAACAGACAACATGCATGTTTCAGATAAAAGTGACACCTGAACAAGGTAAGATGATGAAAATATCTTGGAATTATCCTATCATTTGTTTTTGAAATTCCTTACCCCTGTTTGGCCTTCCAGCCATTTATCTATCTATTCTTTTTTTTTGTCATTGTAGCACTCTGCACATTGACTTGTCACATACTTTTTTCTTCTTTCCCATTCTTGTTGTTTTACTGTGATTCTTTTGTAGGACACTCTTCGTGTCCCATGTTTAATTGCTCTCTTCCAATGGCTCATTTACATCCCTATGGATAAAATTTCATATTTGTCAAATTCAGTATTGCATGACCATTCATTATTTCTACAGTAACCGTCTAGAATGAAACTTTTCACATTTGTGTTATGCAGATAGAACAAGTATGCGGGACAAGCCGATAGGACCCGTGGCACTGAGGAGGTAGGAGTAGGGCTAGGGAGCTTGCATCTCCACAATAGTCTGCAGCCACCCATACCGCGAAAATCAAGGGTAGAAAAAGTGTAGCCCATCCTCATTTGAGTCACCTATGAAATGTTTGAGCAAGCTCTGCTGTACATGCAATAATAACTTTCTGGATACACCATTTTACAGAAGTAATGGGCAGTTTAGTGTTTCAAAGCACATGCTTTTGCAAAAAGGTACTAGGTTTTTCATATCCCTCTCAAGTGCATGCAGTTTGTGAGGTCAGTAAGAGTATGGAACCATGTCAAAACTTTCAGGCTGCATATGGTGACATGGAGCTCAAGTCAATTTGGAGCAGGTCACTAGATAAGCAAATATTTCATATGACCACACAGGGACTGTGTGGACAAACTGCAAACCTGTATCATAACTTATGTTCTTCAACTTAAAAAAAAATGATCCACAGAGTACTTTTCTAAGGGTTGTTCCGTACCAGTGAGTTGTGAAATTTCCTGTTTCTGTGAAGAGAAAGGGTTTCTGTCAAGGAGGAGGAGTGAAGGAGGGGATTAGTACCCCCTTTACAGAAAAGGGAGAGGTAAACTCCACCCTTTTATTTCCATATAGACTTAAATTGTCACTATCTTGGTTTCTTACTGAAGAAGAGGACTACTTAATAAGACGACACTTTTGCCGCAATGTTTGATCTTAAATAAATAGCCTTTAATATCCGTCAAATTGCACCTTTTACGGGTCTTAAAGCAAGCTTTTCCATCAAAATCCACTTTTAACTTTGGTCAAGGACAAAAACAATTTGAAATCATGGTTGCAGTAATATACTCCCCCCCCCCCCATTTGAGCTTCTGTCGGAATCCCTGTGTAGAACTGTGCAATGGAAGTAATGATTTTCTTTGTAATAAATGTATTGTAGTTTCTCAAATCAAGACAGTGGCATTGTGGCTATGTAAATGAAGTTTCTGACAGAGACATAAGACATGATTGGGCTCATATTGAAATATTTGGAGTTTTTCCTTTTCTAGATTTTATGCAGGAAAGTTTGAAAAAAGGAAAAAACAGACACTGAAGAAAAAAACGAAAGATTTTTACTACAGACCTGTATTTTTTGTCCAACAGTTTTGGAGCTCAATTAGTATTCAGATGGTCCCCCTCAATTTTTCTAAGTGCTGCATCAACTTAACTTCTTCGTTTGCTCAAGTATTTCCTTTTGTTATCTGCAGTTGATGACACCATGCCACCAATAGTTCTTAGTTGTCCGATGGAGGATATTGTTCGTTATGTCCAAACTGGTATGACTGTCCAAGTTTCATGGGTGGAACCAACCTCAATGGACAATTCTGGGATGGATGTCATAATTATCCAGAATGCATCACCAGGAGATAGTTTCCCTATTGGTACATTTCGTGTTATCTATACCTTTGTTGATCAGGCAGGGAATTTAGCTGATCCTTGTCAGTTTCTGATTACTGTCATTGGTGAGTACACTTTGAAGAACTTCATGCAGTTCTCAATTTCTAAAACACTGATTGCAAGTTTTTCAGAAAATTTAAAAGACTTAACTTAAAACTTTGAGTTTCACCAGAACAGAGAAAAACATATCAAATGGATAGCGATAGATAAGCCAAATTTACAACCAAAACGTGTGGGAAAACATAAATGGTTAAAGATCAAAATCGTTAAAAAAATCATGAAGTTTATTCATGGACATAAAATAGCAGAATCGACATTAATAGCATAAAGCAAAAGTAGGGGGAGGTCTAAACGTTCCGTAAATTTTTCATCTGGTTGATTTGTCATCAACTAACAACGAAAATATTCACCGCCTGTGGTCTCTGTAGGCTCCCATTTCAGAGTAGCAAACATGCAGCTGCCTCAGCTTAGCTGCAGCTTTCTTAGCAAAGCTTCAACATCTCCAGCCTTGTTATATTATCTTACACATATCATGGCAGGATTATTACACTAATCCTTATATTGTAGTGTGTGTTGCAACAGAGCACGACTGCAACTCCTGCAGCTTTGCTGTAGTGACTGCTCTTTGCTGAGTCAGCTGTTTCCCAAGTGTTAGACATGAACCATTACTTCATTTGTGGTCACTTTACTGCTGCTGTAACTTCAGTTTTAATGCTTTCTTTCCAGAGGACGATGAACAACCAGTTGTAATAGATTGTCCCCTGAATTTCTTTGTCCGCGTGAGTCTGACTGAGAGAGGCCAGATTATCACGTGGGAAGACCCAACTGCTGTTGACGACTCAGGAAGGCCTGTTGTCATAGAAAGGACTGGAAGAACGTCGGGAACGTTCTTTGAAATAGGAAGTGATGAAAACGTAGTTTATACATTCACTGACGAGGCGGGCAATAGAGCCATCTGTGCCTTCACCATTAATGTCGCAAGTTAGTCCTTTGAATTTTCCTTGTAAAATTTTCTATAGAATGGCTGTCAATATGTTCACCAGGGCTTCCATGGCCTACAAGTCTTGGAATTTTATTTTCACTTTCTAAGCCTGGGAAAGTTAAAAAAAATCATGTAAAGTCTGTGAATGAACGTGGATTATGGATTGACTTGGTTATAATTTTTTCCCTTTTTGGTCACAAAAGGCCATGGAAATGTCATGGGATGTACTGAACATCACGTACAGAAGTGTTGATTCACTTCGAGCATATGAAAAGACCTGTCTAATTTCATTTAAAATTGCGATTCTCTATTAAGATTGACCTATAAAGTATAAGTGCAAGGGGATGTTGCTCTGGTCCCACAAGCTGAAACTTTAACCCTGTTGACACTGAAAAGATGTTTTTTTCCATTATTTGCTTGTGTAAAAGCTGCTACAACTGATGGAATAGCAGATTAGTTCATATGTAAAGAAAATCAATGGTTCTGATTGTGTACTTTTCCTGTATATTAGTAATAATGTTCTCAATTACTGACCAGCTTTTGACGGCTTTTGAAGCTTTACAATAGATGACTTGCTACAAGGACTCCCAACTTCAGGAATCAGCAGTATTATGAGGGGGTTGTTTTAGCTAGATTGTTCGTCAAACTTGACTTATCAAGGCATGACTGTTTGGAAACCTAGCAACCGCGTATTGGATTAGTTGTATGTATTCAATATCGATATGAACTGTTATTGGTCCTATTCATCCTAATTCTGTATCAGTTTTACTTATTTTGTTCAAACGATCTTACTAGACCTATACAAATTGTACACAGGTTGTGGTAATGTCCTAAATATGGCACTATATCAAAATAAACAAGCTGCAGCTGCCTCAGTTCCCCCAGCTAAGATGCAGCTACCCCTGGAAAGGTGCAATAGTTGAAGCCATGCGTTCTCACTGAGTATTAATGTAGATTCTACCACCTCTGGCCATGCGTTCTTGAGAATCTTGCATTCTGATTGGTTAAACACTAACCTGTTATTCCACAGCACACATTCAGTAAACGTAAAAACTGATAAAAATTAAGTTTTCCTCGTATTTTTGGTGGTAATAAAGGAAAAACCACATTTGTCTGGCTATTAATGTCTCATAAACCGTCTCAACTCCAAATCTGGAGTCTCGACGGTTTATTCATCAACAATAGTTTGCCAAAAGCGATTTATTCCTTAAGTATTAAGTAGAAGGATTTCAGTAACTCTGTCATTATCATTTGTGTGCAAAAGAGCATCGTTGCAGCCACTGCAGTTCTACAGAGCTAGCTTTAGCCTGAGGTATTGACATTGTGCCTTAATGTCGGATTATAAAGTCCCATCTTCCCTCAGTGGATTCAGCTCATACTGAGAAGTGAAGTACTGGAAATAGATTAATTCAGTTACAAATGAAATCAAAACTATACTGATAAGAAGCCTTTCCATTTGATACAGTGCGCACTGATCCACTCACCATTGGGAACTGTCCGATGGACCTGACCCGATCAGCTGAACCAGGACAAGTTTCAACTGTTATCAGCTGGACTGTCCCAACCGCAACTGGTGCCATGCCTATCACCGTTACAAAACCACCTTTCCAACCTGGTGATGAGATATTATTTGGTACCAGAGAGATTGTCTATCATTTTACAGATGGCAACAACCAGGTGGCTGATTGTAGATTCACTGTCACCGTTCTTGGTGAGATTGGTTTCTTGTTTGGTGTTTGAAGTAAATGCTCAGTTTTAGGAAAGTCTGATTTCGATGATTGACCTTTCACGTGGATGTTAAGGGCCAAAGGAAAATGCTAGCTGTTTTATTGATCCCGCCATGGGCACTCATGGTAGCACTCCTAGCGTGCTACGGGTTTTGTTGGCTGGGCAACCCATTTTGATTGCAAGTCCTAGCAAGGGGGGGGGGGAGCAAGAACAGGACTAAGAATGGTAGGAGTGGAGCTAAATTGAAATTACCAGACATCTTAGGCCCCATCACATTGATAATCAAACCCAATCCCTTAAACACATAACTCTTTTTACTTATACACCATTATGACATTAATTGACACATGAGAACTCAGTAGACTTTCAATGTAAGAACCGTTAAAAATCTGAAAGGAAGCTTGTGCTGTTGGATGCACGCTCTGTCTAATAAGGCACACTGACTCAACCCATTCCTCAATCATCTGTGGACTGTTATGGACACCACTGCACACTGCCGTTGATCTGTTTCAGTGTAAAAAGACAATATTTTATGGGAGGTGTCATAGCATGATGGATGCATACAGCGCATTGTGGTGTAGCCTCTAGCTTGATCATCTATTCCTTCCATTTTGTGGATATCTGTATGGGGATTTGCCTTAAAAGCTAGTAGTCTTTAAGCAGTATTTGTAAGAGGATACTCATCATGGAAACACATTTTCAGTGGTAAACAAAACATTTTAGAGACAGGTGACTCATTTTAGTTTGTTTTAACAAGTTTAAATTTAACTATGGTTCACCAAGCTGATATAAGGCTCATCACGGACCAAAGACAACAAACAGGTTTGCTGGTTTGTAATGTTGACACCATTTGTATTTGATCTTAGTTATGGTTATCAACATCTTCAAGCTTACAAGCCTTGAAACCATCCAAAGGTACTAAATGTTAATGATTTAATTAAAGTTAATTTCAATGGCACTGTTATTTAATCAACACCTATCAATATTAGAAGAAGGGGTAAGGAGGAACAGCTCTTCAGAAACCTTGACAAAAATATTGATAATTATTGATTAACCCTTTCCGTGAAATAACCCTTTTCTTTTCATCAGTGACACCATTGATTCTGGATTGTCCCACATCATTTGTTCAGGATGCTCCTCCGGGCTCTCAAGGGGCCTTTGTTTCTTGGACCGAGCCTACCCCTATGGGAGTGGAGCCATTTATGTCAGTATTTCCTGACATTAGGCCAAACAGCTTCCTACCTGCTGGAGACACTATCATAACGTACATGTTTACAGATGCATTGGGTCAAGAAGGGATATGCCAATTTGTAGTGACCGTAAATGGTAAGAGAAAAAATTTAAGGGTTGTCCTACCATCCTTATTCACAACAGGGATGGGGAAAGGGTGAAATGCTTGGGGCAGGATTAGAGGGGTTTTTGATTTATAAAAACTGTGATGCCAGGAGCTCGCCAGGTAAAAGTTTCTGCTGAACAGCTCATTCAGAAGTAATGAGTCATTAAAGTTTTAGAAGGGATGTAACTCATGGTAAAAGCCAGCTAGTTCAATACAGTTACTATCAAATCAATACAAAACACTCAGTACAGTACCTGGGTGCATGGGTTATGTCTCAATCAGCTGCATGCTGTATTATACTTCCCGTTTTACTTTGTGTGTAAGAAAAGATTAAGCAGCCAAGATAACATTGATTTCCGTCACGAGCAAGAACTAATATGTCACAGAAGCCCCTATAACGGAGTCAAATAGGTTAGGTATCATGTCAAAACCTCAAGCTGCAGGGGCTGCAGCCATGCTTTTTCATGAAAATAATATAACAGCAAAATAAATTCAAATATCTTTGGTAGGGCAATGGCTTTATAAACTTAGCATAGCTGCAGCTCCTACAGCTTGGCTGAGGTATCTGCATCTTCACTGTTTGACATCGTGTCGTACGTATTAAGTTTTCAACTCCCAGCCCTACTTTCGCTTCTCTTCACAATGAAGCTGCACTTGCATTTCCCTAATGCATTCCTTCACTTCTCCATAGTTCTTGAATCTCCACCGATTATGATCTCAGACTGCCCCTTGGACTTCACTGTCGATGCCCTACCAGGACAGTCAACTGTTGTGACTACTTGGACCATCCCAACCGCTACTGGTTTTGATCCTTTGAACCTTACGAGTATTCCACCTTACGAACCTTCGGTGACACCGCTCACTGTGGGAATGAATGTTACTCTGACATACACTTTCACAGATGGTCTTGGAATGATAGCTGATTGTACCTTCACAATTTTTCCAAGAGGTGAGCGTCGTAGGGAAATATAGAAAAAAATACTTGTTCAATTTCCTTGAACGTCAATTTCATCAGGAGGGTAGGGCGATATCTGTTTTTAACGGAATGAATGTTCATAAAAGTGGAAGTGAAAAAGAAGAAAAGTAAATCTTTATGTAGGCTTGATATCCCACTTATGATGATGTATGATAGGATACAATAAAACCTGGACATCTGGAAAGCAAGTATCGTATCGTATCGAGAGAGACCATTAGTAAATTATTTGGGAATTGTCCATTTGTACACTTTCATAGGGAATTAAGTGTACCATACTTGAAATAAAACCTTGAAAGCTTGTTGCTCTGAAGTTCTCCTTTTCCAAACTACTTCCGGTCCGGATGTTTTTGAATAAATGGGGTTTTACTGTATACCTCACTTGGGGAAACAGATACAATTTGAAATACTTTTTGGAAAGTATCTCTCCTCCCATCCCCCATCCTAGCACCATGCTGAGCAGCCTTCATGAAAAAGTCATTTTCGATTTGAAGAGGCCCCTGTATTGCAAGGCATATTCTCTACCACCAGTTTGTCTCTTCTTCTGGAGAAGTGCTCTCCCTTATTTTTGTCTTGTTAGTACAAACTAATGTGAATGATTATAGGAACAAGACTACGTACATGTATTGGGATGAGTACAAAGTCATGACTATGTGCACAAAGCTATGAGTACAAGTACTAAATCGTGTGTACGACTATCGTTACCTTTTTTCAGATTGTGTAAGTTCAAGTTGTTAGGCCATGGGTACTAGTGTTAGCAAAACACCATGAGTACGGGTACATGACGAGTATGAGAACAACATGAGCATGAGTACAAGAGGAGTATGAGTACAAGATGAGTACGAGTACAAGATGAATATTAGTACAAGATATTGTATGAGAACAAGATCATATACTCCAGTATCATTATGAGTTTGAGTACTTGAGTTCCCCAATTCTGCTCCTCCCACTTTTACTTTGTTCTGTAAATATTAAAGTTAAGAACTTCGTTAAAAACGGAAGAAAACCACCATCCGTTTTTCATTACCTTGCAGATGTCACCCCTCCTAGTTTTGTCACAAATTGCCCCCCTTCTCCAGTGATACAGTTTATTGGTCCCATGGATTACAATACTGTGGTAACGTGGATCGTGCCCACTGTTATTGACGACATCCCGGGAGGACTAGTAACGGCCAATGTTGCTCCAGACAGTGATATCTTCATGGAAGGAAACACGCAAGTCATATACACGTTCTCAGATGCAGCTGGAAATAGCATCTTATGTGATTTTCTTGTGAATGTAATTGGTGAGTTAACAGACTTTTGATGGGAACTTTTTTGTAGATGATTGGTTGACATGCCATACATATCTCATGATTGACAGATTTAGGGCCTGGGATTAATACACTCCCTCAATGTTGTCTTGATATTTTTACATAAAGTTTAGTTCTTATTTTTTTCTAGTCTGACATTAATTCTAAGGACTTACATAAGCCCATGTTTGGACCTTCGTTCTCCTTTGTTAAAACCACTGATTCCAATTTAGAGCACCCAGGATAGAGGATAACAGGAGTCCAGTATTCTTCCTTTTTAATACACCTATGTAGAATAGTATGTGAGAGCAATGAAGTCAGGTCAGCTCTAAATTTCAATTAGTCCATTATCATTCACATCGAGGATGCTGTCAGGTAAAATGCTTTCAAGGCTTTCCCTTGGGTGGCTTGTCTTCAGGGAATAGGTAAATTGGGATCTATAAGTGGATAAAACATTAGAGAGGTAAGACTTTTTTGGTAATATGTTGCTTTTTCGTTTCATGTGTATGAGAAATCTCTGTTGTAACCTTGCCTGTTTGTCTGCACATGAGAACAAAAGAAGACGAAGCATGCAACACAGCACTGTGGGAATGTCACTTGCTGGAAAGAGCCCTTAGCTACTTTGAAAATTAAGTCCTTGCTATAGCAGGCAAACGGATCTAATTAAAGTTCAATATCTAAAGTATTTGATGCAGTCACCCATGAAACCATTCCTGATATGTCCAGTAGTAGAGCTTTTAAGCCCACAATAAGGGGCTCGTTTGTTTACTTTTTGATAAAAGTGTCAAATTTAGTGTATATGTGCTTTGACACATGCTGAGTAAAATGAGAGGTTGACCCTACCCAAAGTTGCATTTGAGGGGGTGTGGCACCATATTTTCAAAATGGTCGTCATGAAATATCCAAATATATCTTCTTGAGCATGTTTTTCACATCTGAGAAAAAGTTTTAGGTGCTACAATGCTCTACTCATAGCATAAAAGGATCAATAAGAAGTTTTACTGGATATTTCCCTAATTTGCACATTTTTTCAAATACAAAACCTGTGCATTATTTCACTTCTTAGTAACATTTTTGTATGATTTTACTACTCTACCATGGTTTGGGGGATTACATAATCAAAAAGAGCAAACGTTCATGACAATGGATGTTTATCTCATTTGCGTATTTTCCAAATGGCCTCCATAAAATGTCGATATATAATTGTCTTGGCATAATTTTACCTCTAAGTAATATTTTTGCGTGATTTCACTGCTTTACCATGATTATTTGGAGGACATAACAGGATCAATTAGAGCAAAAGCTTATGTTACTGGATAATTACCTAATTTGCATACTACTGAAATGGCTGCCATGAAATGTCCAAATATTATTTTCCAGGCATAATTACACTTCTAAGTAACATTTTTTCTCCTGTGGTTTAATATCTAATGTGATTTTAATGTCTAACGCATTTGCAATTTTTTTTTCAAAATGGTCGTCATAAAATGTTTAAATATATCTTCTGGGCATTATTTCAGTCTTGAGCATATTCTTGAGCATCTTAATGATGTTGGGTTTGAGGATAGGGAATGCTACCGTATAGAAAGAAAAAAACACTCTCTGTCATAAAATGCCTACCTCATTTCCTTTTTTCAAGATGGTAGTCATGAAATGTCAACAAATATTCCTTGGGCATATTTTTACTTTTCATTTACATTTTAAATAGTTTTAAATGCTTTAATGTTTTTTTTAGGAATGAAGGATCAATAAAGATCAAATTTAATTTAATTGAATGGTTACCTTGGGAAAAATAATTAACTCAACTTAATTCAGAAGCTCACTGACTTTTGGGTATACATTTCTTATGCAATTAGTACGTCAATGGTAGTTACCAAATCTCCCTCACCAACAACGAAACAAGTTTGAAAAGTAAACTAAACATGACATTCTCGGTCTGTACTCTGTACACAATCTAACAATTGACCGTTTTTCGTTCGGTCCATATGTTCCATATTTAGCCATTCGTTTTAGTTGGCCGACGACTTCTGAGGAAAGTCAAAGTCTAGTGACAATTTATGAATTTCAGTTTTCTGGGTGTTTAAAATTTCCTTCTAAGTTGATATATTGTAAAAGTTTTCAAGTTAGGGTTCTACTGCCCGTTTTGGCGGTGTTGTGGTATTGAAACTTCAAGTACACAAACGGCATTGCAGCATGTACTAGGTGGCTGGCGTGAGCTGAGTTCTTGTGAAGTGTTCTGGTCCATGCAAGCATCTAAACGTTAAGTAACTAATGTCGGTATAAGTATCCCACGGAAAGATATGCACCAGCAGTATATTTATTTGTATCTTGCTGATACTGTCGGAGTTGTGAATTGTGCAACACACAGTGAAAAGCTCATCCACAGTTATTGTTATTGTACTGGAATTCGACAATCTGTCCAAAGCTCTAGTTATGTTATGTCTGAGATAATCACCTTCCATTTGTAGTACCATCCCTCAGAAAGCTGGCAGCCGATTCTTAGCCATGGGTAGTACACACTACTTAATGTGGCTGCCAGTCCACACCGGAGATATGATCCACCACAATACCGATCGTTTGGACATTTTAAAGGATCAATATATTTCAAGAATAGCTTCGAGTGAGGCACTCGAGAAAGTAGATGAAGGAGCAGATATGGGGATAATGACACTACTTCTCAAGGTTGAATCGAAAAATAAGAACTATTCAACTTTTTTGCTGATCATATGAGAAGGGAAACCCTGCCTGATGGGAAAGAATTAGTGTTAACCTTCGGCACCGATGTAAAGTGGAAGTGTGTCGATAAGGACACAACCAAACTAGAGGAACCATTCTCACACTAAGAGGCTGATAGCCGAGTAATAACACATGCCACTCACTGTGAATCCCCAAGGTAAAAAGCCTTCGCTGTTTGTACGATATGCATAGGTTTGGTAATACCTGGAGTTTCCATAGTCCCCCGTTTGGATATTTCAGAGCTCTGGGTCAAATTCGGTACATAGAATAAATTCGAGTACATTTGTGCCACCAACTAACTCAAGTCTTGTCCATGCCAGGCAGCAGCTCTGCCCCTCTTCCATAGTTTATCTGAGGGTGGGGTAGGGGACTCATCTTCATACTTCACAGGTTGAGGACAAAATGTAACATGCTGGGACTTACTTTTGGCAAATGGATAAGCCACTTAAAAAAAAAAAACCCTTTTTGACCTTTAAGCTGCACCAGCCCAAAAGCAATTGGCTGTCTATCCACTGATTTGTTGTATTGTTGTACATCAGAATGTGAAATTTAGGGACTGCAAATGGAGTAAGGAAACACATATGTGTTTACAAGGCTCAAGATCTATGAAAGGTAACCCTTCGCCGGCAACAGTATTATTGGAACACTGAAGAGGAACAATATATCAAGGTGGGTACATATGGGGGTAGACTCCTGTGCTGTGCTTTGCAGTCCAAGCTAAAATCACATGCTTGGCACTCGTACTGGACAACGATGCAAGAGGAACATCAAGGGTTTGTAGTGAGCTCATTCACTGAGGGTCTACTAGGAAAGCAAGGAAGGCTTTATGGAAAAGCAAGATCAACAACATCCAATGCACCAAACTGTTCATGTGTCAAGGGAGCTACGCACCGTTAAGAAACTTATAATAGCAACCAGTGGTAAAAGAAACAGAACTAGCACGTCTAACAATTTACGATTCAGATGTATCTTTTATACTGTTTGTACGAACTGATATTTTACAAATTTACAGCTTGAAGAGAGGTATTAATTGAAAATTTTTAATGTGGTTTTAATTGGCGCTTAACTTTCAAAACCAGTGTCTTTCATTTTCAATCTCTTAATGTGGTATTAACAATAACGATATGACAAATTTTCACATTCCATTGATGCCATTTTGAAAATATGCAAATAGTGTCAATATCTAATCACATTGCATGCTGACGTTTTAATGTCTCAAAACCATGTTGTATCTTAATCATTGTAAAATCGTAGTAAGAAATAAAGATATGCCAAAAAATCTCTGCAAATGTGAATTTCGACATTTTATGGCCGCTATTTTGAAAATATGCAATCGTATCCAATCTAATCACGGTAAGTATAACTTAATTGTTCTGTCATACCTTAAAATTATTGTTAAAATTTATTTTCTTATATAAATTTTATTGTTAAAATTTATTATTTGATCCTGTTATGTCTCAAAGCTACAGGAGAGCATTAAAATCATTCAAAAATAGTAAATCAAATTGCATATATGCTCAAAGATATGTCTACTTATGTTTCCTGGCGGCCAATTTGAAAATAAATGGGGCCACGCACCCTTTTACACAAAATTTCGTTGGGGTCCACCATTTATCCCACTTAGAATATGTCATAGTACATGTGTGCTAAACCAGTGGTCTGGTTGAGTACTGATATGTGATATTGTGTCGTTTACATCATCTTAACATCGATGCCTCAATATCCACTTTTCTTCTCTGAGAACATTTGCTATAAGGGGTTAAATTACACAATAAATGGCCAGTCCAACGAATGTAGTCAGTTCCTGTCCTTAAGGGGGATTATTTATCTCTGCAGTAATGCAGCTATTTTAGGAGATTGAATGGTCCACATTCTTACGTAATGGGCAAACAAATTATGCACTTAGATGGCTTCCAAAAAATAGAAGATTAATAATATTTCACTGCCAAGCTGCAGGCCACATATGTACTATTTTTCAACTGTTTCTAGTTAAGTTTACGGTGCTGATTCCAAATACCATTAGTGCTAGTTGATAACTGTGCGGAACAATTAAATAGAAAGAAAAATCCAAAATTGATGATCTGATACGTATCTCTCAGTGAAATGATACTTACATGTTGGAAGCTCATGTGAATAATACTTTTAAATGTATTTTTCTGCCCAAAAGTTGCATGGAACTTACGTCGCATCGTAAAAAGGACCATTCAAAATGGTTACCACAGGCATTTCTGTTTTAAAGCACATAGTGTAGTGCTTACATGCTAAGAGTTAGGGTTACGATTGTCATAACAACCCCCTCCCCAACCACATAGAGGCCTTGTACATTTGACGCTGGTAGAATCAAACTTTAGGCTACCCTCATAAAATCACCCTCTGTACACTCGCTGTCGGATCGCTCCTGAAGCTGAACAACCAAACAGAAACCATCAGGAGAAAGCAGAGAGAGTCTCTGTGTATTTTTGATGGTCCCTATTTGCGATGCGATTTAAGTTAACCCCCACCCTCTCTTTCATTTACGTGAATTATCGGGAAATTATGTTGCACCTGAACGCCGACTCCGAATTTGGATATTTTGAGCACGCGTTTAAAATTCTGATTCGGGATAGTTGGGATGATATCAGTGTTGTAGGTCTCCAAACGGAGACCGAGACTGCCCTCGACACCGGTTTTTGTGGTCTCGGTCTCGTCATTGTCTGGTCTCGTCATTGTCTGGTCTCGGTCTCGGACTCCAATCCTTGACGTCTCAGAGACTGTACCGTACTCGGAAATGCCGAATGCCGAGTAAATCTTCAATTTACAAGTTTGGTTATAACAATCACAAACAGTGTGTGGATGTGAAAGCGGGCATAAGAAACCATGCAAACACTAACATACATGTAAGTGAGGTAACGGTCTCAGCCCCAGTTGGTCTAAGTCTCAACAATTTTGCTCCTGGTTCCGGTCTCCAAACACTCCGGTCTCAGTCTCGGCCCTGGTCTCGGATGTGCCGGTCTCGACTACATGGTACATGGTGGTATACAACTGCACAGGCGTAGGAAGCTATTCGAGACTGGGGGCTAACGTTGTTTCGGATAGCCACCCTGGGAGAGGGTCTAAACATGGATCTCCATGGTCTAAGGGAAGGGAGTTCCCCTCCCCTTTGGTAACGTTTTGAATATTTGAAGGACCTAAGATGCAATTTGGTGCAACATATTTGACAAATTTTAATGTTATACTACTGCAAATTATGGACATTTTTACAAAGGGAACAAATAAGGTGCCTTTGTCCTTGGATTTAGGGGGCGGAAGAGTAGTTCAATCCCACTACATTTTTATGGGGGCTTAAGCACCCCTCCCCGCTCTTTTTGCTTATGGGCTGAAAAATAAGTCTCTCGCCGCTTAGGACAGCTTTAAAAATTTGGTACCATATGTTGCCCTGTTTTAGGAATCCTCTAAACATCACACACTACTCATAGTATGCCCAGATGTCCTACCCCGATGCAAAGTCGTTGATGGCCGTAAAAATCCAGCTAAAAGCCTTGTGAACATTTGTACAAGAAAAGTTGCAAATCAGACACCATGGTATATGCTGAGGACTTGGTTAAAGAGATTTTCCAGAGACAAAATTCAGCAAGTTAAAAAAATGCAGAACATTTTTCTCTTTTAGGAGGTGAAAACCGCATCTCAATATTTTGCAGCGTTTGGAAGATACAAATTTCAAAGAAATGCAATTTTTTCTCAAGATGAAGTGCATTATGGGAAATCAGTGATGTCGTCGCGGCACATTAATTTGACATAGAATTGAATTTCTTTATGATACTAATGCCGATGTAGGGAATATTTAGCAACTTTGTTCGTTATGCGCTACATATGGTGTACGTTTTTACTTAAATCTACTTGGAAACATGTTCAAACATTCCAACAGTATCATTCAATTATAAAGAAAAACAAAGGCAATCTGAGGCAACGTGGCCACTTTACATAACAATCTGTGACCTTGATGAGAACTGGAGGTATTTTTCGACAAAAATGAGCACTCTTTAATTTGAGATATCTCGAGTAAAGAAAAGAGTGTTGCTGCGGGCTTTGGAGGGCACGAATTGGAAAATTTTTCTCTTTCGCATGAGACCCTTATGAAATACCACTGGAGAATGTGAAGGGAAGAGAGTTGATCGTTGAATGGGAACACCTGTGGCCTGACTGGTTTCATGAAACAAGGGTTGCCAAAAGTTAATACCAACGGTTGGTATTGACTCTTAACTGATGATTAAAGAAATGATAAAGGTTATGAATATGGGAAACATTTGTGTTTACATTTGAATTGGGGGTGTAATTATAAGCGTGGCGTCAGATGGAGTTATAGGGGCAATGCCCATCTTGTGGAAGGCTTCCTTGTCTAGTGTTCGAAGGGGGCCTTTATGAATCCTATAAAACATGTTATCAGAATATGCCCGAAGGTTACAGTAGCCTCAACGGTTTACATGATTTTGCTGTCAAGGAACACAGATTTTCAAATAAAATCCCTACAAATTTTCCAATATCCTACTGTAAAACTCCCTTTTTTCAAATTTTCCTCAACAGAAACCTAAGTTTTTTAAAGTTTTTTTTTTAAATGATTTAAAATTGGGGGGGGGCGCTATACACGTGTCCGAAAAGATTTGTTTTCGCAGTCGCCCCAATCATCCCTTTGACAGGGCTTCAGTTTGCCTCCCCACCCACCAGACCTTGACCCCTCGTCTGACAATTTATGTTGCTTATAAAAACCCTTATCCACTAACATTCTTAAATGAATACATGAATACATGAATACATGAATTCATGAGAAAAATTACAAATGAAGATTACAAGGAATCTTAAGAATTTCTGAACTTGAAAATAATTTCTGTTCAAGACATGAACGGACATGAAATGGCTACCACCAAAGTTGAGCAGCCTATCACCTGAATAAGTTACATTCATTCCACATTGCGCATGTTCTACTGTAAAATATTAGCACTGTTTTTAATGCATGGTTGGATTGACAACCTGCATGGGACTGGAAGTAAGTTTTATACATGTAAGACCTACTGCTGAACCCACCATTGTCACTGATCAGCTGGTAATATATAAATAGTACTCTACTAGCTATGAGAGGATCACATTTTTATCTATGTGCATTGCCTATGTGCGTTACATATCATAACAGTCTCTGAATGTTATCATGCATAAACGTTCAGAGGGGTGGACACAGGGCATTTATACCCCATGAGATCAAACAGCGTCTTCCCTAGTTTTGCTAATCGCTTACGGACACGGAATTTCTAAAATGATAAACTTGAATACCCCGAAGTCTCTGAGCCTCAACCTTATTGAATAGCAACCTCCATTTCCTTTGCATCATTTCTCACCGCTGACTAACAACACTCCATACTAAAACGTGCTCTTTAAAACTAGCTTCACTATTGCAAAACTTAAGAATCACCCTTGCACCCTTAATGCAGAAATGGATAAATCTGTTACACTGACCATGTGTTAAAGAACCTCCTGCAGCGAAGTGGACTTCTGCAGCATCAGTGATAAGGCCTTGTACACGTTATAAGATCAAATACACCAAACCAGACCGTTGAATAATTGATACAAACACACTGCGCACTCCTAAGTATAATTTCACTTAGTATTTGTAGAATTTGCTTCATATAAACAGGAGATACACAACAAACACTACCCTTGGGTGGCCATTTTGGATTTTTTCCATTTCATCAAAAGTGCTCGATAGTTATGAACTGGCACCCACCGGATTTGGAATCAGCACCTTAAAATTGACCAGAAACCGTTGAAAGACCCTGTATATGTCTATTTGCAAGGTTAGGTGGCTTGTAGCTTGGACTAAATGATGTAATATTTGCCTTGAAACGAATAGAGACAACAGAAGACCATGAAATTTAAAGTGATGGAAGATTAAAGATATGTGATAATCATTATATTTTCAGAGACATTTGTTTTTCTTTGAAAGAGATATGTTTTCCGATTTTTCAGGAACTAGTTTAACTATCTTCACTTTCAAAAGTTCTTTTTTAATCATAATTCTTAAATCACAATTGCCACTCACCCAATCGGCAAATTGGTATAAGAGATAAAGCTTGTCGGCATAGTTTCCATGTGCCCTTAGCAACTATGTCAGTTTTAATTTATAAAAAGTTTGGTTTAAGGTGTTTCATAGGCCCTAGCTAATTAACACACATACTGTATCCCTGTGTTAAGAAAACTGTGTGAAAGCTTGTCTGTGGTTGAAACTGTGTGATCATAGATTCTCTTTTTTTTTGAAGTGGATAATATACCACCGACGGTCACCTTTTGTCCTACTGACATCTCTGTTAATGCTGACCCCATTTTGAATGGACAGATAGTCTCCTGGGATAACCCCACAGCTTTTGACAATGTGGAACTACGTGCCAATGTGGATATAACAGGAGGCACTCCTAACACTTTGTTTCCAGTTGGAGTAACCACAATCATGTACAGGTTTTCTGACATATTTGGAAATACTGCTGATTGTAATTTGATGGTTGCCGTGATTGGTAGGTGGAATGGACCCTTTTCATTTCTTTCCAGTTTCTCGTTGATTTCCCAATAATACTGCGATAAAGAAATGTTGCCTCAGTTTGATGAAATGGTGGTGGTTTTGATTTCCAGCCTTCTCAAAATTCCTCAGAGTAAGTCACAAAGCTTTTAAAGTAAACAGCTTGCATTTTTAAAGCATAAATTATGATAACTGTTGTCTATAGACAATGTCAAAGTAGGCAAACCTGTATGGAACGCGAATTACGCAAAGTTCGTCAATAACGGCGTCATCGTTAGTAACAGCGATGTACAGTGAGGTAATAACGGCGTGATTATCAACAACAACGTGGCAAATTTTGGTAATAACGGCGTGAATTCAATTAACAACGTGGTAAATATTGGTAACAACGGCGTAACTTTAAGTAGCA
>WURT03065167.1:0-13681 GCA_009936505.3 Holothuria glaberrima
CCAATATTACATAAAGACACATCAAGTTGTTACTGTATTACTGTATACAGTAGGTCATGTATCGGATCAGGATTCCTTTCATGTTTCTGTGTACAAGTGTCATTAGTACTGAGGAAACAGCATATCAGTTGCATAAAGAATGGTTACTCTACGGGTATCTGAGTCTTGAGTTGATCAGTACCTTGAGAGTAGTACAGCATTTAGGCACAAAGGATTCACATGGAAACATTACCTGCGATGAATATTCTTAGAACAACCTGGAAAACAAGTATTTTGCTGCATTTTTTCCATTTCCAAAGGAAAAGCTTTACTCCTACGCAAAGTTTTAAACTTTGCAATTAGAAATTTGTTAATGTTATTAAAACTGGAACTTTATTCAAAATTTTGATAAAAAAGACAGCATACTCTTTATTTGTTAAAATTATATTTTTAAAGTTGGTAAGTAATATAGTAGTGTTCAGTTGCTCTTTTTCTGTGGTGATTGACTCAAGATTCCCTCATAAACATTGTGTTGTATACTGCCAACTTCATTTCAAAATTTATTTTCTATGGATTTCTTAATCCAAACATCACCAAAATATAGTGCAATGAGGATGACACTAGAAAATATTTCTGTAAGGTTGCATTCATTTTATTGAATGTTTTATACCAGGGTTCTAACTAGAGTATATTTAATGCCGGGCGATAATTGCTTTACGAAACATGGTATGCTGGAGGGGTCTAAGGGGAGGGGGTGTCACGATCCTCTTTGAGAAACTTGTATCTTTAAGAGGCTTAGACTCGGAATGGTGCTTCCTTTTGCAATTTTTGACCTAGTTATATATGTAGTTTTATTCAGGTTTTAGTTGATGTTTCATTATTTTTATGTTTTGGTATTTATACCATTTTTGCGGAAAATCTGTGCCAGGCGGGACAGTGCATTTGACCGTGAGTGCCGGGCGCAAATAAGGAGTGCTGGTCTGCGGCGGGACCAGCGTAGCTTGAACCCTGCTTTATACATTTTTACAGTCTCAATGTCCGTTAAGTTATTGACCCATGTCATCTACTGTATATATGCAGTAGGGGTAAATGTGTTGTTCACCCAGGAGGACAGTAGGGCTACCCCCTCCACCTCATCAGAAAAGTGAATTTATTTTTACAAATCTTATACGAAAGAAGAACACTCAAACTGGCACTTACAACCAGAGACACTTTACATTCACTTGTATTGAAAAACTACTTACATTTTGAAATTATGGGGAATATTCTCTTAAAGGGGCAAAGACAGTATTATTGGTCAGCTGACACACAAAAGCAGTCACAGAAAGGGAAGGGTGCAGTTGCCCTCCCACTCACCGTCATTGAAAGGCTTTAAAATATAGTGATAAAACATAAAATAAGAGAAAAGGCTATAACTGGCTAATTTGTAATAAAAAGCCACATGCTACTTCGGAATACTTTTTGGCATTACAGTACATACATAGTGAATATAGACATTTTAATTTCAAGGTGGAATGTAAAATAAAATTCTTGTTTTGAACTTCTAAAGGAAACTTCGTGTTTCTCATATTTTAATCTGTGAGACAGGCCTCTAATATTATGTTATCTGAAGATCTTGAAGTGGTGCCCTTCTCTCCTACAATATGATTATTTTCAAAACCTGTAGCACATTCAGTTGGAGCCATACTGTAGTTCCCGAATAAAAGGAGTAAAATGGGGACAGCATATATCAGGTAGATATGCCATGCAGGTAATGGCCTTTCCAACAGGGCATTACTGCTTTCCCTCCTTAGGTGCACTTCAAAGTTTTGTGAATTACCTTACTTGCCAGATGACAGCCTGATCACATCCTACATTTTAATTTAAAAACTTCCCTTGGTAGAATTTGCGGACTCCTAACTGGGGCAAAAAGTGGGGGTTATAACTTAACTTGTCCTACAACTGGTCTCCCGGACCCATCCACAGGGGGGGCGGCATTTCGGAATAATCCGCCCAAAAATAGTTCTGCCCCCAGATGAAAATTGAAACTGCATAATAATTTACAAAGGCTCGGGCACGGGGGACATGGGGGCGCGTGCCCCCCCTGAAAAATTCTGCACTTTTAAAAATGATCCCAAAAGGCGTTTAAGCTGTAGATTTATGTAGGGGGTAGGGTGAGGTGTGTTTTCGACCAAGTCATGGATCTTTTGTTATCATTTGCTATCACAATTTTTTTCTCAAACTCAGAATTTCCGCAAACCTTCGCAAACTATCATAATTTTGGCGCGCTTCGCTCGCTTCAACCCTTTCCACAGTGTTCTTCAAAATTATTAAATATACGATAGTTGTAAAGTGCTCGGCATCTTACTCTTTATTGTCATTTGTATGTCAGGTAAAAAGCATTCAATGGCGTATTCAGGGGGGCCATCGGGCCATGGGCCTCCCTCACTAATGCCATTTTAGTACCTAATATACGTAAAAAATTTTAACAGAAAATTTTACTTCAAATGTATCATATGTGGCACCAGATTGCATGTAAAGACACCTAACTTTTCAAAAACTTTTCTAAGGGGAGGGGACACCCCTCTCCTTAGACCCCTCCTCCAGGCCGGCAATCACACGACGTACCACATGGCAACCCGTGAGAAAAATCCTGGCTTCACCACTGTAAACATAATGACATTGCCGCCATTTTATAGAATTGATTCAGAGCTTCCGGGAGCCCTATACAGGTATCTGTCAGCTTTAGATTCCCTTTTATGCAAAATGAAGCATCGGGGGAATTTGGGTAATAGTCAAAGAATGTTTATGTGGGCTCCACGCACGTATTTTGGCGTAAAAAGCTATCCCGAAGAGAAGGCAGTACAGTAGCCAAAAAGAGGGAGGGGGCTTTAGGAGATTTGTTACAACGTATTTTTCTTTTAGACAGCATTGTCTCCTCTTTCACGTAACCAAAACTTAGAATTCACTAAATTATGGACATTTTCCAGTCATACATGTTCAGCTCCGAAAATATCCCAAAGATAGCACCATGTTGCATGTAATCAACCTTAAATTAAAAAATAAACTCCTTCCCCTTACACCCCTCCTCCTGCACGGCATATTTATGTAGTGACAAATGAAGGATCTCCACTGCTGTACAAAAACGCAGAGCACAAAAAACTTTTGTAACAAAAGATGAAGTAAAACGTGATAGCTCAGAAATAATATATTTTTATATTTTTGCTTGAATTTCGGCTATTTATTTCCTTGTTCCTAGCTGTAGAACAGTCTGAGTGCCAGTGGTACAAGAATTCCAAATCCACATACAACCCCTATAGTACCCTTCTCCCTTCCCACACCAAGTTAAGAAAACCTCTTGCAGCAATAAACACGGGACTACCCTTTACTACTGTTATGTTATATAAAATGGTCATGATGACATTTTAATCTTTGCAGTTCACATTTAAGGTTGTGGGGTATTTAACCTATAGTCACGTGCTTCATTTTTTGCTGAAAATTTCTCAACTTTAGTGTTCGGGACTACGCACCATTTTCCCCACCTTGCTATCACTCCAAGACCACATCAGGAGCCCTGAGACAGGCGGCCTCATAATCTTCTTCACTTGACTCAGGATCATTTAATACTTCACCCTTTAAAAATCTTACCCACTGCTTCCCTTGTACTGACCACGATCAAGGCTTCAAGCCCTAGTAATCCGGCACAAGTTTTAGGATCTGTCATCACAGAGGTAAGCCCGCACCAGTTTTGTAATATCCTTGGCTGAGCTCACACCCTAAAACGATATACCTGCACCATTTATTTCAACATGTGCTCTGATTTTTCCCTTCAATTTACAGTAACACTATGGTATATACACAGGCGTGTTTGCTCAGGGAGTTGTTACTCCCTTCTTTGCCGTACTACGTTCGGCAAAAGGGGATAATAAACAGGTGAGGGCGCAACAGTATCGTGTATGCACAAAGTAAACATTCCTTACTTAATACGTCAGTGGGCTTTTAACCGCGTGTATCACCCAGAGACTGTGAAGTAATTATAGTAGCTTTATTATGGTGAAATGGCAGTATACAGGAATAACAAATGCATATGCTCCATTTCCATTATCTGGAAACTTCAGGTTCCTTTTGTATTGAGCAGAGTTTGGGTTGACAAGCAGTGCGGTCTTGAAACTGGGCTTTTTTCAGGAAATTTTGGAAAACCCATTTTAACATCTTGGGCAGTTTTTCACAGTGTCGTTACAAAGGAAGTGTAAAACCGGGCTTTTTCACTGTTTTTGTAGCCTATAAATGCAAGCCACAAACTACAAACATATGAATTTTTGGAAGATTTTTTTTTTGAAAATGATTGGTGCTATTAAAAAAAAAGGTTATTAAACTTCCACGTGTGCACATCCCACAATTTATTGTCATTTTAAAAACCTGCAGCTGATCTATTTTTAGTAGAAAATAATAATGTTAGGATTAAGGACGATGAAAGTAGTAAGTTTTAAGCACCTTCACGTGCACTCTTTGCAACCAATTGACATTACAATGGTGAGCAGCTTCGGTCATACACACCATATAAAAGAAACCTCTAAGTGCTCAAACATTATAACTAGATTTTTGTATGTTGCAACATTTAGTTGATAACATATTCACTAGGACACTCATTTAGCGGCATCATTCTTCGAAACACATCGTAAATACCTTAAAATACACTTGCCATCCTCTTCTAAACAGGGCCGTCTTAACGCATGGGAACACTTGGCCCTGGCCCATGGCTCCGTGGTATCAAGGGCCCCGCAATCCCAGAGGCCCCGTGTTTCAATCTGTAAAAATCTTGGTTGTTTAGGAGGAAAAGCCCATTAAGCTGACAACTTGCACCGAGAAACCAACGCTAACGATGTAATGATTCGGCAATCAGTTTACTATCAAGAAATGCCACATGTTTCCCAGTGAAGGATTCAACACAGAGATGGTAGGATATGGTGGGTCCAGTGTTGTTGGGGAAGGGATGGCAAGCATCTGGAAGATAGATTGATAGAAAATAAACAGTCCATCATAGACTGAGATATCGTATCTCAGTCTATCTTCTATCTTCTGTGAAGTATATCAGCAGGGCCCTGTATCTCAGATAGGCTACGAACTGTTTTGTCTTATGTATTTTCCATCTGCGTAATCTGCCTGTTTCTTCTATGATAGGATCGATCTCGAATGAATCGTAGTTTTATAAACTCCCTATTTAAAAGAATAATTTAAAGATAACTCACGTCATTTTGCTCTATAGAGGTCTACGGAGAATTCAGAAAAGCCCTGTGGTGTTACATATTTCTATTATTCTATACCTCACCGGAGGAGAGGGGTGAGCAAAAAATGTAAACATTTCTATGCTTGAGTGATTGTTCGTAAAATGAGGTATATATATATATATATATATGTATGTATTATATTATATATCGTCGACAGGATGCCAATTTTTCCGTACGAACCTTTTTGAACCCACTTGATTGAGAGGGCCCGCTTCATTGCTGTACCCAGGCCCGGGGTCCTGTGATCTCTTAAGATGGCCATGCCCCTAAATCTTCATGCAGGTGGCGTATCTACAAAGGCGCAGGAACCGAAGGAGAGCTAATATGGCGTCAATTAAAAGACCGGCCTTAAGTACGTTTCCAGTCAACTTTACAAAAACCAACTCCTTACTTTATGAAACTTTGGCAAACTTCTTCAATAACATGTCAAAATTTATTGAATAAATTTTCAAGAAACTGACTTGATATGATGAGGGAAAATACAATATTGTCGTTAAGATGTTTTGGATGGGATGCTGAAACCAGTCGGAGGCATCTTCCGGTTGCCATCCCGACCATGATACACTCAGTTTGTCCCGAACTCTACCCTAACCCTGTCAAGTTACTAAGCTTACGCGGAAAATTTGCGATTATAATATTTTTCGACTAAAAGTGGCTCATCTACTTTTTTGTGACCAGTTTTTAGGTAACTATTGCATGACAATGATTCTAATTAGCCTCATTACTCATGTTTCACTTCTTTCAGTTACCAAAAATGTGAGAAAATGTAGTTTTTGTGGAAAGGAATTGTATATGATTGCTACATAATGGTAAAAAGTGTCTGGTCAAGAATTTGTAATAAATGATTTTAATCATTAATGACCCTGGCATTATCATTTCAGTTGTGAGTCAGATGGACAGAATCTCTTAGTTTGATCATTTACCATCAAGATGTGAGTGAATCTCAACAGTTATGAATAAAATCATGAATTTTGTGAACCAACTCCAATAAGCCCCTGTAAAGCAATACTGTATTATAATATTGGGGAATAAGATAAATGACTCGACGTTTCATGAGGTTGATTGCATTGTTTGGTGCTCAAACAAAATAAGTGGCTCAGACTTTTCGCATTCAGGATGGTGGACAATTTTTAGTTACCTAAATCCCTACCTCGAGGTTGTCACGGAAATGCTGTGATAGCTCTTATTTTTTACGCAGAAACCGAACATGTTAAACTTGCTTATGATCAGCCTTACAAATATTGAATGAACAGTTTTGCTATGGTCAGGACCATATGGGCTACTAGCTTAGGCCTTATATTAATGCAGCCGATATGAAGTTATTTTGTTGAACATGGCACTGCACTTTGTGTTAAATAAAAATCTTCGAATTCATTTAAGTGTTTTTGGTGATATTAGAAACATGACTAATTTAGAGCATAAATGTATTATGGTTTTAAAATTTACTCCGTTCAAACCCCATGCAGTCAGAAAGATTATCTTACGTAGTCAGGACAACACGTTGCCCAAATGATACATCATCCCAAATACAAATGTACAAGAAGGGTCATATAAAGAATCCAAATTCACTGCAATAGAAACTTACGATATCTGACTTGTATATTTACCTTTTTTCCATAATACCTCATTGGAAGTGCCAAAGCGTGTACAGCGTTTTACCTTCCTAATTTGACTATAAGTGTTAACATATAACCCACTATCCATTTTCAAACTTTTGAATGACCCACTGATTTCAGAAAATTCAAGTGTGGGGGCTGGGGCTGGAATAAAAAGTGACCAGTCTGACATTCCGACATCACTCCACAGACCCTTTTCCAAGTAGCAATTACAAAGGATCGTGAGATAGAGCTTTCATATACGTCGTTGCTACAAATAGCGAAAACGGCTCATATACTTAACTTCTATCCCACGAGTCAGCAAGTGCTTGGAAATAGTCTTGTGGTTTAAACAGGTAGATAAACTAATTACATGATGGACTGGGTATGTTTGTAGCCAGGCAAAGTACTTGAGGTAGCTTTGAGGGGGCTCAATATTTTTTTTTCGGGAGGTGAGGTATACTTACATGAATGAAAGCAATTTTAATTTTTTATCTTCGAGGGGAAGGCAAAAGTTTTCCAGTTGAACTTCGCCTCCTGAATCCTTTGCTGCGGGCTTAGGGGAAGGTCGCAACAAGACATATAGGGAAGGGTTAGTAAAGCCCGGGTCACACCGCCATGACTACCCACGACACGACGGCGACCACCCACCGCGTCGGCTGTGGTCTTGGCGGTGTGAACACTTCATCGATTACGATTTCCTTGATATCCGTCGGGTCGTATGCCTTCGGCAAGATTACACATGTTCAATCGTGGTCGGATGAAGTCAGTAGCCGTAATTTGATCTGGCCAATTAGTGAGCAGCGTTCACTCACACGGTTTTCCCGTCTTGCAACCAGCAATAACCACAAGCTCTATGCACGTTGAAATACGGGGAATAGGCTCCAAAACCGGCTTTCTTGCTTGAAGTTACAAGTAAGGTGGGTAACCTCAGTTCTGTAATGTGTCGTACGCATATGCTTTTGTAGGCTACACCAGGCTTCTTCACTCAGGGGCTGAGAACTGTTAAATTATTTGGGGGTATATTTTCTTGATTTACCACTTTGCATCTCCTGCCAGGGTACTACAGGGGACCACTATATGTAATTTTGTTGGAGTCTAGGGGCTTTGCCCCTAAAAGCCAAGCGATTTGATGCATTCTAGAGGACACAGATCACATATTTCTGATCAAAAGTTCTCCCCAGCTGCCATTAATAGGCTGATATCACATTTATTCGCATCGAAAATGTGTGTAACAGCATTTATTGTTTTGCATACCTCCAAGTATTGGGGATATTTGATATATGTCTCCCACTAAACTGAGATGGACATGTCCCCCTGCCCACCCTGTGATCTCCGTCCATGTCTTTACTAAGCTTTCTCCAATGTTTTAGTAAGATAAATTAAAATTGTGCCGAAAATACGTGTAAGTTAAAATGCGCACAAGCCAGGGGGGCCGGAAAAATACTTCTAGGCCAGATTATTTGTAAAAGCGCTTTGAGACTTATGGTTAGTGTGAAGCGCTATATAAAACTGCAATTTTCTAGGGTAGCACAGGTTTCCCATTGGCATAAACGGCACAGCCCCAGAAAAAAAAACCCACGCTTATGTGTGTACTGAAAGATTATGTTTGGCAGGAATTGGTTGCAGTTATAAGGCCTTTTGTGACGTATACTGGCTTTTCCAGCGTGTCCTAGAATATTTCGTACGAACTGGTGGCTGTCTGCTTATGGTGCTCCTTCGGTAAAGAGTCGGAGGTGGTGGCATGGTGTTTTTGTATTTTAGGAAAGCGCCAGCAGGCCAGAATGTCTACAATTTATGCAAAATTTATTTATGCAAATTGTGTACGGCTTGAGAAGTCTTGTCTGGTCGTAGGTAGTCGTAGCGGTGAGCCGGGCTTAATGCCCCTGTCCCACTTAAGCTATTTTATAGGCAACTGCTGGCGATCATCATAGTCGTAGCAGATCGCCGAAAAACCGGCGTCTGGACTTCCTTACGACATTGTCTGCGGGCAGCTACAATAACCTACCCCTTATTCGACGTCAATCTACGGCAAGCTACGGACAACCGGCGGCCAAATATCGTCGCGACTAACGACCACCTACGACCACACCTACGACAACCAACGAATATATCTACGACAACCTACGGCCACACTGGCGACCACTTACAACAACCAAAGTCAATTTACGTCCTCTCGTGTCAAGCTACGACAATCTACGGCCCTGCTGGCGACAGCTAAAGGAACTACATTCAGTCGGAACGGTAGAGACACTTCCTCCTCCTGGCTCCCCTCTGTAGCCACCTGTCTGGTGGGTGATGGTGAGTCTGTGTCAGCAGTAGCATGTGTAATTTGGGCTGGGTAGCCAGTTTGGGCTTGGGTGGGTACACGGTCCTCCTCCCAGTCCTCCTCCTGGCTCCCTCAGTCTCCACCTGCCTGGTGGGTGATGGTGGTGGTTGGTACTCATCCTTGCGTTGCGCCTTCTCTCTCCGCGGAGCCTTTTGTACTATTCAAAGTCCACTGTTACCAACACAAAATCACAATAAATGTAAAAACACTGCACAACGTTCAAACACACACACACACTTGCCACTTGTATTATAGGCACCTGCACACGTGGAGCGTTTTCCACGTAGGCTCCACTGTCGAAGGCTTGCATAGCCAGTCGCGTCAGCGGTCGCCGATGGTCGCCACTACCTGTCGCCGGTTGACGTAGATTGACGTAGGTCGTTGCCAATGGAATTTAGCGAAGTCAGCACCGTCGACAACCTACGTCACTAGGCGACAAGCGACGACAACACATACGTCAGTAGAATTCAATCTACGTTCATTGGCGTCAAACCAACGGCATAGTGCCCCCCACACAGAAATTTTGGATACGCGATGGACGATGCTGAAAAATAAAGAAGAGCAAAAAAAGGAAAAAGAAAAAAGAAAAAACGTCAAGAGGAGGGAGTGATTCAGGGGTGGCGCTAGAAGGGTGGGGGTGGCCATAGCCCACGTCGGGGAAGGCTGCCTCGTCGGGGAATTTTTACAGTTTTGTCGGGGTCTTATTCGATATGATAGAGTATGCATTCTACGACGGCAACTAGTCTCCCCGACGGTTTACCAGTTTTCTTCTCTCAAGAGGACAATTTCTCTATTAAGAACCCAAAATTTTCGGCGCGCTACGCGCGCTGTAGGTTCATTCCAATTTCTTCTATACTTCCATTCCACATAGCTAGAGAGCAAAAGTCCTGTCAACCTTACCAAGTAACAGGTAGGCAGAGTACACAGGTTATGTAGAGGTCCTAAATTTCATCCCATATCACAAAAGCCTAGTTGCTGTTCTCTTGTGTGTCATACGTTGGGTCAGTTGCTGAGCGACTCACGGAGCAAAGTTTGGCTATTTCATCGGGTATTCCAGGTGGTTTCGACACAATTCATGTGTCCCCCAATACGGTCCTTTTTTTCTTAATTATTACATACGCTATGTTTTGTGTAAGCCTTCCAAAAATTTTCGAGCGCTTCTGGCGCTATGCAGCTTCACGATTCAGACTCAAAAGAACACTATCAGTGCGCAACTCGGCTATTGACAGATTGAATAACCTGTCCCCCCCCCTCGTGGGGGAAATTCTGTCGCCTTCCGTGGTCAGTTTACTTATTTTGGCTTTCAAAAGAGTTATTTCTGCGATAAAATCCAAAATTTTCGGTGTACTTTGCCCACGCTTCTTCAGTTCCGTTACGTTTAGCTAGTAAACTAAAAACTCTTCCCATCTTTTCAAGTAACTTAATAAGTAGAATACATGGATTTGTGTAAATGTCGGGAATTTCATCTCAATTCGCTAAGCATTTTCTCTTGTGTATGTCGTGCGGTACGGCTAGTGACTTGAGGGGGAGTACAATGTAACTTTTGCCCGATAGGGCACAAATGTCCGGACGATTGACCTATATATATGATTTAAAGGGAAAATGCAGTCCCCCAATTTGAAGCACTGTCCCCGGTACACTGGTTCAGGAATGGCTCCTATCAATCATGTGACAATATTTTTGTTACTTATTCCCTAAATTTATGGAGAATAACTCATTGGTTTACCCTCAATCTTCAATGAATCTGAAAATACTTGAGAGAGAAAAAAAGAGATCTGTAAGATTTAACAAAGTTTTGAAAATAAACTTGAGGGGACTGCCATCTCCCTTTAAATATATACAGATTCTTTTTAGTGTAGGCTTACCCAAAAAAAAATTACCCGAGCTTCGCGCGCCTTTCTAAAGTTTAGGTTCCAGGAAAAACATTAAATCAAGGCGGAACTATTTTCTTCTAGCAAATACAAAGTTTATGCAGTATATGCCTCTCAATGGCGTGGTATATACACAGGTTTTCTTCACATCCCACTCACCAACCCCTCGACGGCACCCTGGCTGTCGGGGCTTCTGGTCGCTGCCCCACACCGTTAGGCAAATCCTGGCGCCACCCCAGGAGGGATGAGAAAGTTTTCCTTCATACTATATGACTTGTATATGTGTAATGAAGCAATGGACTTGAAAATGGAAGGGGATGTTCCCGGGACGACTGCCAAGAATGGGGACGATGAGTCGATTTTGCCCTCACACCAAAACACTGGCTACGCCCTGGTGTGTGACCACCTTTTACATCATCCCTGACTTCTGTTTCTCATATTCGTTTCAATGAATGTTCAAGAACGAGGATGATTCTGAGATTGGAGTCTAGAGAACTAAAGGAAGCGTTCCACTTATGTAAGGAAAATCGTGTCAAGCCCCCCCCCCCCAGACCGCCCGTAGCTCGTGTACCCAGAACAAACTATTTACTAGTTTGAACTCTTGGCCGTTCGCACCTTTTCAGAATAATGCAATATCCTCTCTTACAACTGGACTGTCATGCATCTGATATTTTGCATGTCGATTACCTTGGGAGTGATCAGATTTCATGTGGCTGGTTCAGTGGCGTGCGCAGGGGGGCATTGGGTAATGCCTTGGCTCCCGAACCTATACTTGACTTCTTGAGCTCACGATCGTTCACGTACCTGCAGACAGATATCTGGGAACAATCTTTCCTTAAGTCTTTCCTTAAAGGCAGTAGGCAGTCGCCCCGAAATGTGCTTTGAAAAATCTGCAAACTCTTGCAAATCTCCTCTCACTGCATTACAAATACCTCTGAAGACGTTTTGAACATAACTATTACAAACAATAGGAAAAGCAAGGAGAAATTCTCCTCGAACTTTACAATTTACTAACAAAGAATATTGTCACATGATCGAAATAGGCCATTCACAAACTAGAGTGACGGGGCATACTAACTCTGATCGGGGTGACTACATTTTTCTTTTAAAGGTAAAATACAGTCCCCCTCCCCAATTAGAATGAGTGTGCCCTGTCATCCTAGTTCAGGAATTTCTCTTATCAATCACTGCATGTGACAATATGTTTGTTACTCATTTGTTACATTCATGCAGAAAAACTCATTGGTTAACCTTCAATATTCACTGTTTGTGTATAGATATATGATGAAAGATACTTGTGATCAAAATAAGAGAAGAGTTGTAAGATTTAGCAATTTTTTTTTTAAATTAATAGTTAGGCCTGGGTAAGGTGCAAACTTGTGCTATCGTTGGCAAAGCTTTGAACTAATTATATCTTTTTAAATTGTCATTATTTAGTGACAATTCTCCCTGCTTTTGTAATTGAAAAGGATGTTGCCTCAGGGTGTGATGACACCTATATCCTTTGAGAAATTTTGCTTGATTTAAGTTTTCTTAGATCAAAAATGATGTTATCTTTGGTAAAGCTTTGGACTGATAACATGTTCTGAAGTTTTAATTATTTACAGATTTTTTCGGCTGTGGCATGGTAGCTCAGTGACAAAGCCTGGTAAACCGGTGCGGGATTCTCACCAGCGCTATTAGTACGCTACTGGGGGTGCCCACCATCGGTTGGCGCGTAGCAGTAGCGTAGCTCTTGCAAGAAAACGTTCGCTTGAGATGTTCCCAAATGGGGGAAAATGACACACCTTAAGTTGCATTTAAGCATTCTTTACTTTTAGATTTCATGATTAAGAAAGAAACTGAGATTTCGAGAAGAAAAGTTCAGTTTGAGGAAAATGCAGTCACCCCAATTTGAATAAGAGTACCCGGGTACCCTATATTTCATGAATGGCTTTGATTAAGAATCATGTTACAATATATTTCACATCGAGTTGCGAAATTCACGTATGAAGTAACTCCTTGGATTACCTTGAATATGCAATATCTGTATTCTAACATTTCATGAAAGATACCTGTAGTGAAATAAAAGGGTATTTGCGAGATTTAGCAGTCGTTTCAGAATTAGTTTGCGTCGACTAGTTATGCCCTTTAAAGTTCCTCTCATTGAGAGCTAACCAAAGGTTCTTTATTTTAGTCAGCGTATATGCAAGTGTATTGCAGGTGTGTATTTTGTTGGAGGAAGGTGGTTCATTTGTCAGAAAGGGAAACTCGCATGAGAATGCTTTCAAGGCGGGTCGGACGTCGGCCCGGGAAAATTTGGAGAAGGGAATCCTCATATGCGATTTCCTAGATTTTGAAATCATAATTTGGACAGTGAAATTTTCAGCATTCTAGTATTTCTAGGCTTCTCAAGTACGCTAAATTTCATGTGGGGGGATGTAGTATATTACCCCCCCCCCTCATCCAATTCCATGGGGGTGTATCCCCTCATCTCCCTAAGGATCGCTGCCCATGCTTATTTTGTTTGATTTTGTAGTATAAGATCTGTTTAGAGGTACTACACTCCAAAAACACTTTGGTCAAATTGACTGGGTCAACTATGCACCGAACCAAAATTGGTCAAATAGATTGACTAAACTATGGTCAAATTTGACCACT
>WURT03065178.1:0-13681 GCA_009936505.3 Holothuria glaberrima
ACCAGAGGTTAAACTGCAAAAACCTTGTAAATGGCTTGTAAACACGATATTTTGAGATAGGAATGACCGACACTTTTATATTTGGTATATAGATTTGTCATGTTGAGATTAGGAACCCTATCGCATTTGGTTTAGGTCAAAGGTCATCTGAGGTCACCAGAGGTCAAAAACAAAACCTTGTAAACATGATATCTGGAGATAGGAATGACTGACACTTCTCATATTTGGTATATAGATTTGTCATGTTAAGAAGAATGCTATTGTTTTGGTGGAGGTCGAAGTTCATCTGAGGTTACCAAAGGTTAAACTGCGAAAATCTTGTAAATGGCTTGTAAACACTTTTATCTTGAGGTAGCAATGACTGACAATTTTCATGTTTGGTACATAGATTTTTTATGTTGAGAGGGAGAACCCTATTGTTTTTGGTTTAGGTCAAAGGTCATTTGAGGTCACTAGAGGTCAAAAGCAGAACACTTTGTAAATACGATATCTCAAGGTAGGAAGCTTGGATAGATATCATATGTAGTATGTGGATGCAATATGGTGAGAAGATGAACCCTATTGTTTCTGGTGGAGGTCAAAGGTCATCTGGGGTTGCCTGGGGTTGAAGAACCTTTTTGTTTGGGGGAGGTCAAAGGTCACCTGGGGTCTAAAGAGGTTGAAAAGCAAAATTTCCCAAGAAAATCCCAACATTTTCTATGGCAAGGAATCATGAAGCCTTTGGGCTTTCTGGTTATGTCAGGTTGCCTATGTTAGTCAGTTTTGTGATTATTTTGATGATGATTGTGATGATGATAACAATGAAGAGTATCATGTGTGGCAACACCTGTGGAACATCAAAAGTTGCCATCATACCCTTTTTGTTTTGCTGTTAGTGCCAGTGCTGTACATTCCAGCTATTGTTACAGCTTGAGTTACACTACAAAAGTATCCAAATCTTTTTGTTCAAATTGTCCCTTGCAGTGGGTCATATGGAACATACTGTACCATACTAAAAAGGGGTGACAAGCATGAGTTTGTCACTTTCTCTTGCAGGACGATGTATTTAACTAAAAAAATTTCTTTTATGATGGATATCAACCATGTGAGAAATAACAGGTTTAAAGCACTTCAAATGAAAAACACTGCCAGGCCATGCCCTCATATCACATCTGGCGACATTACCTTCCTACAGTATTTGCCCTGCACTATTAGAACCTACCAAAGGGATTTTAATTTGGCCTTTTGCAGACTTATGTCAAGCCCTGTGATTGTAAATCTTTTTTTAAACTATCCAAACTCGGACTCTCCGTATGCATGCAAATACTACCCTTGATTACAGAGTCTAATAGAATAGCAGGATTTGATATTTCATTGGTTTATTCAGCTTTCCCTGGATGATTCATTTTATGTGCATAAGAGTTGTTAATGGAAGGTATTACTTGTATTGTAATGATGGTTTCTTGTCCCTAGGATATGGAGCAAGAATTAGAATTACAGAAGTCACTGAAGACAGAGATGGAGATGGCTATGCAGCTGATGGAGAAAGATATCCATGAGAAACAAGACTCTATTATCAACCTTCGTAAACAGCTGGAAGAAATTAAAAACATCAATCTTGGACTTTACAGCAAAGTTCAGGTGATTATATCATTGTGGGTTACTATAGACTGTGGTCACCAATAGTTTAAGGACTGGTCCTGATCCCTTCACATCTTACTTCCCTCCCATTCTTCTTCCAGACTTCACTGTTTTTTCATAGTTTTGCCATCAATCATGTATAGCTGGTTTTTATGAAGGGTCACTAACGTTGTAAAGCTACCGGCCCTGTAGCCTGAAATGTTATATTTGCCTGATTTTTTGTGTAAACTACTGTAGAACTTGTCCTACAGAAACTAAACCTGAATTATGTTAAACTTGTCTGTCTTATACATGTGTTAGGCCACTGTAACTGACCTTCATTGTGCTCATTTAATTGTACTAAACCAATGTAAAATAAATGTGTTTTAAATGCCTTTCAGTACATGCCTATATGGCACAGTGTACAGTATGCAGCACTCAACCATAAATTTCTATTACCAGTGTAATTTAAGAGTACTTCATGACTTCAGGATGTGATAGCATGTTCAGTGTAATAAAAAGAATGTTTGAATGAAACGTCAGTATAGGCAGCGCAGAAAATGAGTCAAATTACAACTTTCAATATAGTTTGCCTATTGGTAAATCAACTAACCTTCTAGGTCTTCTTCTTAGAATTCTTACCATACGTTGCCTGGCACAAAACTTGCACTTATGCTGCCATTATTCTAATGCAATACTAATAGTTGAAGTATAAAAGTAGCAGTAGTGGTCAGTGTCTGTAGTATTGTCAACAAAAGTGCAATACAATGTCAGTGTGAAGGCCTGCTGTAAAATAATTGTTAAAATTGCGCAATCTATAGACTTTAAGACAGTGGGTAAATAGTACAGATAAATTAAAAGTCATGAATATTCCACACCATATCTCCTGATATCAATACTATCAAAATTGTTTTCACTGGTGGACAGGTGTGATCCTGTCCTTTTCTGTTGTTTGTGACAAATTAAATATCATGAGAAAACTCTCTTATGCATAAAGCTTTATATGCACACAACTCTGCATGGACCTCAGGGAACTTGGCTACCCTCCCCTTACACAGCTTTATCATTAAAAAATTTAGTTTAATGTTTGAGGGCCAGGAAGCCCCTTGGCTCATGAAGGATCCTGTAGCAAAGTGAACATAGATGAACACCATCGGGAATCACCTTCTCTTTTCCACTAGTGCTCATCAGAGATTAACGAGGTAGGCATGTACTATTTATCACTTCCAATTCTGCTCCCAGGACTGCCTTTAAATGCCCCTTCTGACATACAGTATGCGACTGTTTCCCCAGTCTTTAGCCACTTTCTCAAAGGCTGGGAGGGGTAGAGGTTCCTCACTCTGCATGTCTGTTCGACAACTGAACCAAGCAAAGGGCCCACTCCCTGAGTCGGACAACTTCCTGTGGTAGACAACCAGATTCCCAATTTTATTTCACCAGTCTAAACCTTCTAAGCATCACTGTGAATGGCAATGCAGAACAAGAAAATTTTATTCCCCAGAAAAATTTCCAAGTGATTCCACCAAGATTTGATGTGGTTTCTTTGGATTAGTTGTTAATGTTTAGGTATATAGGAACTCTCAGCTACAACATATATGGTCTGAGACTGGCCTTAAAATTAATTTAATATGAAAGATTTAAGAATGTTTGGTAGTAAATTACTTTCCTGACCCCTATCATTTTGTGTTTTTCAACTGTAGGCAACAGATTCCAGTATCCAGCATAAAACAAACCTTGTGTCAAAATTGGAGGAGAAAACAAATCAAATGGAAGTTGCCATAAAAAATTTAGAAGAGAGGTGAGTTATAAGCAGTTACAGGGAACATTACCTCATTTCCACAAAGGAAATGAAATAGATCAATTTGTAAGAAGGTGGGAAGAGAGGAGAATTTAAGAAGAAGTCGTGAAGTTGGGACCTTGAATAATTCAGTTGGGTGAGCTTTAAAGTGGCTTATTGAGTTGGTTCACGAAATTCATTTTTTTTCACAACTGTTGAGATTTACTCACATCTTGATGGTAAATGGTCAAACTAAAAATTCTGCGTGTTTGATATGCAACTGAAATGGCAATGATAGGGTAATTCATGATTAAAATCCTTTATGACAAATTTGTGACCAGATACTTTTTACCATTAAGCAGTAATTATATGCAATCCTTTTCCACAAAAATTACAATTTGTCACACTTTCGGTAACTGTAGGAAGTGAAACATGAGTATCGAGGCTAAAAAGAAGCATTGTCACACAATGAATGTCACACAATGAATTCCTTCAAACTCGTCACAAAAATAATAGATGTCAACTCAATGAGCCGCTTTAAGCAAGCTGCAAACAGGAAAATTTAGCTCACTAAAATGTCTCTTGTGCCACATGGCTTGGCTAGTTTCTCATTTGTGAAATGAAAGAGTTTGGCCTCTCGCAAAGTTGTCTCAAATATTCAATTTTGTTTCATATTTTTGACGCATGTGGCAGGTCTCTCACTATGGTTCATATATTTTACTATTGTTTGTGCAACAGACTGAAGTATGAGAGAAATTAGTTCAGCCAAGTGATACAAGAGCCCTGAAGGGTGAAGTATCTTACAAAAACTGAACCTGCATGCATGATAGATTGGCCAAGCACAGAGACTCATGGCATTTGTTGAGCTAGTTTCTTGTTTCCAAGTGGACTTAAGCATGGGTCACACTACAGCGATTTCGGATCGATTATGGTCTGATTTTTTTGAGTTTTAGTTAAAATCTTCTCCATCTCTGTTCAGATAGAACCAAAAATTTGCCACTCTGTGTAAATATATAATTTGTATTAGAGGACAATGTAAAGGAAATAAAGCCTAATTATTTCATGACGTCACATTGACAGAAAGCTTTTATGGGACTACGCATGTCCGATAAAAGCTGTCCATCGATGTGACGTCACGAAATAATTAGTATATGTTTCTTTTTCATAGTCATGTGATACAAATCATATATTTACACAGAATGGAAAATTTTTGGTTCTTTCAGAACAGAGATGGAGAATATTTTAACTAAAACTCAAAGAAATCGGACTGTAATCCGATCCAAAATCACTGTAGTGTGACCCGCACTTTAAAATTACAGTTTTTATGCTGGAAACCAGTTCCATGTGACACTGTATATGTGTATGCTTATTTACTTAGTGTGACTGAAGGAAAAATGGTCAAACAGGTGTCAGGGGTCATTCCAGACTTGTTGCTTTTTGGGTCAAGGTTTTACTTTTCCAGAATCAGCATCCTGTTGAATTTTATATGTAATACTTGGAAAAAGAAGTTACATAGTGAAGTCACTATGAGTGCTGTAATGAACTCATCACTACAGTCATATTCTGTTTGCTTATCACAGTCCACAGCAACTTATATGCTGAGCTAGTATACTTAATTAAAAGTATAAGTCTTCCTTGATTTAACTTATAGAGTAACTCAAGCTGTTTGCAAGTGGTAGCAAGTTGTCAGGCTATTTAATTCTAGACAGCCCCAGTATGTTTTATTGTTTATTGTTATCAGACCCCAGGGTGGAGTTTGCACTCTAGTTAAAATTGATGAAGCTGTCCATCCTCTATTGAGTATTACTCATACAGTAAGTATATGGGAACCTGTCATAGCATGAAGTACGGTCCTAAGTTTGCTAATTTTGATACAACCAAAGCCACACTACCACCGTTGAACTTTCACTGCATAAAGCAGTCTAAAACTGAACCATTTTGGACCAGGGTTGCAGTAGCTTTGAAACTGGCAGGAATGTCCCTTCCTGAGAGTAATTTTGGAGGGAGTTGTCAGAATAAAAGATGGACTTCCATGTTTATGTTAATGTCAGTTCATAGCTAGGCTGTGATGATGCACTGTAATATTCTGGATAATGCTTAAAAGGATGTGTGTGACTGGTGAGTCAGTGAAAGTTGAAGTGAAAGCCATACTGTTGAAACATTCACAAAGCTTAAAGAACTCCATGCAGTTCCCCTGTACAAATAAGTACATGATCATAGTCTCACTGGACTGTAGTGCACCATTTATGAATGTGACCACTAGATGACCATTGACCTTGAAATTTCAAACACTGCTAATGGAGTGATTATACAATAGTTATGTGAGGCGATTAACACTCAAGACTGTCATTACATCTGAAGGAGCCAAAGTAACTTCTTTTTATTTATAAATCACCCCAAACTGACCCATAAATGACCTTTGAATGTCTGACCACCACTGAAAACCATATATCCATGTATCATTGTGTTCAAGTTTCAGTAAAATTTGTCCAAGGTTGTGCTGTAGGGGTAAATCTGGATTTTTTAATACTCTCTCTTAACAGTGATGTATATGGACAATGAACTGCAGCTGAAAACCTTGAATGTTGTAAGAGGTTCAGACAAGTAGCCATGTCATCCTACCAATGAATAGCACATTCCATGCATAATCAGGGGTCAAAATAAACAGTTGAATACCAGGAGCTGCTTCCTGCCAAAATTAACTCCTGGTACACAGGCTTTCAGGCTGGACCAGGAGATACTTTTGGTGACTCAGGAGGTACTCTGTATTTTAACATGTTGGGTTTTCTTATTGTTACTACCTGCATTGTACACATGAATATACATCACATACCAAAAAGGGAGACAAGAATACTAAGTTGTGCTTCAAAAATTAACTTAATTAAGCTCATCATGTGCCTTCAGTTTAGGACAGAAATTCCCCTCCCAAAGAAAAATTATATTCCAAATCATTCACCCCGTAGGTTAAACCTGATGACTGGATAAAGTTGGCCTAACAAAATAGGGCAAGGTTACCAACATTGATTTTGCCAGTACACATTAGTGTGTAGGTGTTTTAGTCTCAGGGTATCCAACTCAAATGTAAAACTGAATGTTTTCCAAAATTATCTAGATGGCACTAATTTCTTAAAATATTTTCATTGCATGTGTAAAATTTTCAAACTAAGCCTTGTTTAATATCTTGGAAAACTTTCCTAGCATAATTTTCCTGTACAGTACTTTTTTCTTCCTGAAGAGTTACTTGCTTTGCTTTCGATGCTATCCTAACAAGTTTTCATATGGAGCCTTTATGTAGCTTAGTCTAGTCACATGTTTCAGAGTTAAACACTGAGTGGCAGACAGTTACAGTTTTGGTTATGGCTTGGTGCAAGGTTGCTCTACATGCAGCAGAGCTATATAGCCTGTGATCGTGATATATGGAAGGTGAAATAACATGGGGAATTAACATCGTGAGTTGGAAGCTCATATCGATATAATTGTTGCACTACAGTATAGTCTACGTATGTGCGATGTAGGTCTGCATTCCAGGGTCGGATAAAGCATAGCGAATTCATCACTGCCAGTCTGTGAAAGTCACTAGGCAAGACTCTGCCTAATATTTCATGTTGAACTGTCCAATGTTGATTCCATTTTTTGTTCATATAATATGGTGAAAATATTTTTTTTGAAGTGAAAAAATCGTTCCTTCTGGAAGTCATACACATTTTGAGTTATCTCCTGAAATATTCAATTGTAGCAGACGCTACTTTGGAGCAAAAGCTAACGCCTGGACGTAGTGAAATTAGGTGTCACCAGGCGCTTTCAAATCACCCAGGAGTGCTTATCGCACCTGTGCGCCCGCTTATTTTGAACCCTTGTGCATAATTGTATAATATTTCACAGAATGAGTATGACCTATGAATTTCCCAGGAGAAATTATTGAAAAAAATTCTATAAATGGATCCTTCAGTTGTAGATGTAGCTTGGCTCTGTATGTAGCTCAGGTACATGGTGCACCACTCCTACTACTACAGCATTGTGAGTCAACATCACTGATAGGGAAGCCAGTTGACTGGTGCAAAGTTATAAAAATTTCCCATGAGACTCAGCCCTAATACAAACAGTACAATGCAGTGAATGTAAACCTTGTGTAGTCTGGTAAGTTGGAAAAATGATGGCCAGGTTTTGAAAAGACCTCATTATTTTGGAAATTGTGAATAAAATACATGGAAAAGTCGGGAATATTACAAACAAAGGGATTTCCCAGTGAAGAAAGTGAAACATGCTTAAACCTTTTTTTTGTTTCCAAATCCTGGATAGTTTTGCCAAATATTGAAAATAATAAAGTTCATTTTATGGGTCCTTTCTGATTAGGGTGTAAGTTCTTTCACACTATTTAGTTACTTATAAGTACTGTAGCTATAGTCTGGTAGTTAAGAAAACTTCACCCAGTCATTCAGAAACTCACAATTGTCTTGGTAGAATCTGGAACTTGTAAATCAGTTAGATTCTGCATGGTTATGTAAGCCATTGAATACCATTTACATCATTATGTGAAGCATAGTTTTAGTGTTGGCTACAAGCCAATCTCTCACCATAATACCTGTCCAGTGCTTCTATTAAAGTCACATTGACTTGTCATGCACAAAGCCACACCACCTTGGCCTACTCACCTGCATTTGCACTGAGTCCTATTGTACAACAGCAATGACACTTCTCATCATAGTGAGAAACTTTGATTTGATTTGATTGCTCATTTACTTTTCTTGTGGTTAAGTCACAAAGGCTGTGTTAAAAATGCGAGAAGGCTGGCTACTTTTCAATTGTATTGTGGAATTAAAGAACTCCAACCCATATTATAACACATTTTGCAACCTCTCACAGAAAGGGAGATAAATAGTTTTCCAAGACACTGCTGTCTTTAATCCAGTATGAAGGTTGTCTTAAATCTCAATGATTAAAATAGCTAGATTGAATGTTAGAGAACCATCACATAAAATTGGTTTGTAAGGAAGATGAAAATATACTGAGTTGAGAGTAGTCAGGTTACTTAATGGGAGGTTATTGTCTTTCACTAAATTATAAATAGATGTGTTGATGGTAACATGGAGCAAAACTAAAGAAGATATGTGTGCAGGTTTTTAAAGATGTTGACAGAAGTTCAAATTTGTGAAGGTGTGGTGGTAACAAAATTGTATGTGCTATTTCTTCTGCTTTTTCAATGATAGTGCATGCCTTCCTATATTTTTCTATGTTCTTTGTATAACAAAAGTATACTTTCTTTTGTGTCAGCTGTTACTTTTGTGATAATATAAAGCTTCCTGAAATTGATGTGAAGTCAAAAGGTTCGAAAATGGCATTTGTGAAAACTCAGAATTACTGTGCAGTCTCTACACTTACATGGACAGCCAGATGTGACAAAATTTAAAAGAAGCAAGTCTGACACTTATATTTGCTTTGTTTTTCTTACCTTAGAGCTTTGTACCATCTGTGACACAAGTGTAACAAATGCATGAATGTGTATAATGTTCCATCAATTAGCAGTTTTTTCTTTGTTCTCCTTTCACATTTTGTTGCCTGCCCGGTTGATATCCCATGTGATCCTGTGTGATTGGTTGATGTTTTGCCGATGTTGATTATCATAGACTTAAGACGTGCAACTCGGACAGAATAGCCGCTGAAGAGACCGCCAGAAAGCTTGGTCAGGTCTTAGCTGAGAAGGATTCCAAATGGTGGGAAAAGATTGCTTGCTTAATGTTTGTTTGATGTGTGCATGTTTTGTGTCAAATTTAAAAACTAAATTACGGAGTAATAGTGATTAAATAGGACTACTCAGTGAAGTCAAATGTACCATGTCAATGTACTGTAGCCTAGCTGCAGATACTTCAGCCAAGCTGCAGCTCCCTTAGTACACTATAATACCAGGATTACTTGAATCCTGCTGTTGTAAAGTTTGTATCAGGAAAGCAAGGATACAGCCCTTGCAGCTATACTCAGGAAGCTGCAGCCTGAGGTTTTGGCATGGTGCCTTTGGTAACTGTGTCACTTTTAAAAGGTAAATTTCAGAATATTACTGCTTACACAGACAACTGAAGTATTTTAATTGCTAACTATGTTAAGTTTAGAAAGTAAACTGCATGATGTTTAAGATTACACTGAGAACTGAAACCAGTTGTCTAGCTAACTGTTCACACACACATTGTAAAGCTAGTTGTTTGGAATGTGAAAACTGGCCTGACATGTAGCATATGACATGACAGTTCTGACTTATCTGAATTTGGAAAAGGGGAGGTAGGAGGGGGAGGAGTGGGTTGGTGGTGTGAAAGGGGAATGGAGATCATCATTTTAATCTTTGAACAGAGTCTGGGTTCAGCGTCCTTTACCAGTTTTACATTGTTAAATGTTATCCAAGCTTTGCTGTTAAGTTCCTGCTATTGTATGGCATCCTTTGGCTGGATGGGTTCTCTCCATTACCTTTCTCCAGGGAGATGTTAATTGTGGACCTGTGAGGTCATTTATGGTTTGGATGCAGTATTATTGCAGCTGATGGAGATATTTTCTCTCAGACTGATTTTAATGATCATTTGTAATTTTTAAAGCATCTTTGAGAAGTATTGTGCAGATTTAAGTGTATTATCGCAATTTTGTAGGCATTTTGTGGTAACAACATCCACTGTCCCAGGTATTTGGCTTCACATTTTACTTGCATGTTATCATTGTGTGGTTTGATTTATAAATTACCAGCAATAATTTAACTTTTAACCCCCCTTCAATGACAGCCAGGATCTACGCTGCTTAATTGTTATCTGTATTTGTTACTTCTTAAAGGGCATACAAATCCTAAGATAATATAGAGAATGATGAACAAGCTTCCATTAACAGCAAACCAAAATAAATGTACTTTTGTATTTAACTGCTGGATGTCATGGTACTACTGCATTTAATCTGTCAAGGAAAAAGATATGGGGAGAAATCTGAGTAAAAATGTTTAAAGGAGACAAAAGTTTCATATTTTCTTTGCTTTTCATGCAACTTTGCTTTTTTTTTTTAAATTCATTATTTAATGTTTTTTTAATTGTTTCACTGTATCTAGATTTCTTTTTTTCGGTCCTCAGGGATTTCCCATGATTCTTCATATTTCAGAGACAGCAGAACACAATATGCCATATTAAACATACATAATGAAATTAAAATATTGATTTGATTTTACTCCTAAAAATGTTCAAAACATTGACAATTTTGTACAGTCCACTAAAAACCTCAATGTTTCAAAATAGGAGAATAAAAAATTTGTCCAGCTTTTTAGACCTTGATCAGTTATTCCATTTGCACCAGTCTTTCCACTTTCCTGTAATAGAAGTATACATTTCCATGCAACTTTTCAGAGAGTTAGGAACATTCTTATTTTTAATTTATTTTTGGGACAGCTCTTCCCTGGAAGCAGACCTTAAAGTGGAGATGGAATGGAAAGCATCACTAAGGGCAGATTTGGAAAAGGAACATGCTTTAGTTGAAAAGTTGAAGGAGGATGTGAGAGAGATGGAGAAATTAAAACGAGAGATTGCAGAACTCCAATCCCAACATGAAGAACTTAGAAAGACCTGTGAAGAACAGGAACAAACACTAGCTGACATGGGAAATAAACTCAGCGAGTAGGTTAAACTGTGTACTACTCATGTAGCTACAATCCTCGACAAAAGTACATGGGATTAACCCCGCTCCTCGTATCAATGTTGAAGTCTCAGAAGACGTTGGGCTGCTACAACATTGAACAGGGGAATGGGGATGCAGACAGGGGGATGGTGATCTTACTGTTGCTTGTTTTGCTTGATTGTCCCATCATTTTTGTCGAGGATTGTCCGTTAACCTCATTGTCACTACTTAACTAGTTCTCATCGTATCAAAATAGTGCCACGGTTTACCATTGACCTCAACATGGTTAACCGTTGACCTACACACTATTTCAACATATGTCGATGATCAACCGTCCAAATCCACAAAATATCTCTCTGTGTACAAAGCCTTTTATTGAAGAAAAATGGTTAACCGTTTCAATTCAGTGCAATCCTTAAGTACATTGTAATGTTTGATAGATGAAATGATTGTACAGAACTTATACTTTAACCAGGTTGTAGTTTTAATGATCCTTCAGTGTTTATTTTCATGAAAAATAAAAAACTTTGTGGTAGACCGTTTGGTTTATTGTAAAAAGTGATACAACCTTCATCCCCATCATGAAAAATAAGATAAATCAAATCATTTTACTTTCTTTCCATTACAATTTATTACAATTTAATATAAATAGAAACACTTGCCAGCCAGAAAATACTAGCCTACCCCCTCCCTCATATGAATCTGCTGAGGAGAGTACATTCCTTTCCCTCAACTCTGACCATGAAAAATTCAAGTAAAAGCCCATGCTATATACTCTTTGGCTCCTTTCCGTGGCAGTTTAATGTAAATGTGATATGCCTACCAGCCAGGATACTGGCCAGACAAATTCAACTGTTAATCCTTTATCATCATTTGAAAATTAAAACGGCAACCTCCTCTTTTTTTAAGCACTAAAAAACAAATTCGGATATTCCTGTACCTTTGTACAGGCTTCAGACAACCCTCGACAAAAGTAAATGGGACAAACCCCACTCCTCGTATCAATGTTGAAGTCTAGGAATACGTTGGGCTGCCACAACATTGAACAGGGGAATGGGGATGCAGACAGGGGGATGGTGATCTTACTGTTGCTTGTTTTGCTTAATTGTCCCATCATTTTTGTTGAGGATTGTAGCTTAGTAAAACAGCATATTGTGGTGACCTACTGTAATGCAAATAATGCAGGAACATTCCTGTATTAGACAGTGAAAACCCCATCACAATAGCACTTTGCATTTTAGAAGATACTAACCTATTTTTTAGCTTGCAGTGCATGATGGGAAATCACAGAATGACATTTAAGTATGCAAATGTGGCAGTACTTTTTTTTTTGTTTTTTGTATTTGCTATTGATGAATGATCCTGAGGTGAATCACTAACATACAGTAGTCTGTTATTAAAAATGTAGCAGTTTTTTCTGTTGTTGGATTTCATTGATCCTTTACTACATGAATCTCTACAATATAGCAGTCCAATTTGGAAAATGTGCAGATCTTTTGATGTTTGGATCCTTAGGAAGGTCACATTGATCTCTGATCCTTAAAATGAGATGGAAATGTAAGCATGAAATTTTATATATATCTCACTAATTACCCACTTAGGGCGAAAGAAGTTGTTGAAGTCGACCATAGGGCGAAAAAAAAAAATACAGCGAAAAAACGGATTCCCCTTAACGTTTTCACACACTTTTTATATAGGAATATGTAAACGTGTGGTAACATCCTTTTACAGACACAATCTATATGCTATTACTTCAAAGTCGACGAATTTACGGACACCTATCTGTTAACACGCTTGGATGGCAGGCCATTGAAATAGCGTTCTGTTTATATCTTGAGGACAGTGGGGAAATATATTCTTATGTATTTTATCGTTTTTTTTTTGCCTTAAGGTAGGAAGATATAAGGACTTTTGCCTTAAGAGGGGAATTAGCGTTATATATATATTATATATAGAGGTCTGTGGAGAAGGAGAAATTAAGGGATGGAGGCTAGGGTAAAGGTAGTTTTAGTGGGATTAGAAGGGTGGAAAGAATTGGGAAGGGGTAAGGGTTTGGAGGTGATAAAATTACTTGCATGACATTACTTACTTGTATGGTGATACTTACATGTATGATATTACATTGTATGATGTAGGCTAATAATTATGTTTTTTGTGACTTATGAATGTTGGTCTTTATCAAGCCCATACTTGGTTTTAAGTGAAGTTCCTCTCACCAATTAAGATCCGTCATATTTTTGTTCAACTATTTTTTTTTTCAACATTGAAGGGTAAACTCAATTAGCAGAACGCTAGTCTCACCCGAGGCCCTATTAAAAACATTGAAACGTAAAATATCAAAAAGGATAAAACAAATCAAAGCAGACGAACAAATTAAAAAAGTATAAAAAAGATAAATCTCAAAATTTAATGACATAATAAACATAAAATTGAGACAAACAATAAAATGCGAAGAAAAGCTGAAGGTAAATCAGTGTGACAATCAACTTGTGTCCTCTAAAACAAAATACAAAGAAATAATAAACCGTAAAAAATGAAGTCATAGACATCAGTAAAATTTCTGTAAAAGGTGTTTAAAAAGAGGATTATGAGCTAGCATTTTTACGAGCGAATGCGAAGTATAGCAGTCGTTTTATGGACTTGTCACAGTGTTTTCATTCAGCGTCTTGTTGT
>WURT03065189.1:0-13681 GCA_009936505.3 Holothuria glaberrima
TGGAAAGAGTCATAGTTTTCAATTGCCTGCCTCTCATTTAGTAATACAGAGAGCTCAAACATTAAGTGCACAGTAAAATGTCCTCCTATTGTAAATGCCCCCTTAATGTACATTTTTAACGTTTTTTGTTTCGAGTCTGGTTATGCTGATTTCAGCTAAACTTAGTCTTTTCTATTTGATCACTTGCAGGAGGGAACTAGTTGCTTCGTAAAAGGAATGCCCGGCAGTATCAATGTACGTAGTCAGAAGTTTGCTTGAATATAGTTTTACAGCCTCTTTCCATGACATGTATGTGTGAAGACACTGCTTGTTGCAATGCTTTGGCATAGTGAATATTCCTATATTAGTGCACATTCAGTCTCTTGTGCAACCAGGGGAAGGATTAAATGGAATACACCTTGCCATTTTACTTATGATACTTGCAAAACATATGTCAGACTTAGCCCTAGGGGGAATCTTTATTATTCTGATGGACTGGTTCAATGTTCCGCAAATATTTTGGATAGGGAAATTTTATGCATTTCGCTTTTGCGAGACACACCGAATCACTTTAATGATATTAGGAAGCCTTCCTCATAGATTTTTTAACACGATGAAGAATCAGCTAATACAAGTAATCCTAGAGGCCCCGTTTTTATGACAATCCCCATCAAAATTGTCATTCCAGTCCCCCCCCCCCCTAAGAGAATAGGAAATTGATGAAGATGACGATTTGTAACGGGGGATGAAAAATTTTAACCCACTAAAAAGTAAGTGGGTTGGATATTACAAAATCTCCGCTTTCCCTCCTGAATCAGGCTAATGTATTGTTAAAATAAAAAAAGAATTTGAACAGGAAGGATCTTATTTTTAATGACATTATGAAAACAAAAATTCCATAGACTGAGTGTTTAGTTGCCGAAACTTAATGCTTTGTCACACTAAGGCTTATCCCTTAAGTTAACCATTCTTGAAATATCATGTTTAATAAAACTTTCACTATTGACCTCTGATGGAATCACATGTCCTTTGAACTCCCCAAAAACAACTAGGTCGTCTACCTGCTGCGCATTAGATCCCATGCAGTTGCATACCAGGTTTTACCGTTTGGCTCTTTTGACTTCGAATGACCTTTGACCTACACCAAAACAATATAAATGAACGCAGTGTATGAAATCCGTCAAGATTATTCTTTATAATCTATCATTTTTACGACCTTTCCACCACATAAGCTTTAGTGTCGCCAAATGCATTTCACCTCCATCAAACACAAAACGGTTCTTGGAATTAGTATGTCGCATATAAATATTGTATATACAACTTTGAGTATGAAGGGGTGGAAACATAAAAGACTCGGCTTCGCCTCAACCGTTATTTTGCCAAATTTGGAGTCTAGATGGTTTATTTTCCAGTATGGTCCATCAAATGTGATTTATCCGTTAATTAAAAACGACAAGAACATTCCTTACAAATCTATATACCTGCCATGAGAGGTGTCCACAAGGAGTTCGTTGTAGCTTAATGACATCCGCAATTGCTATCTTGAGACCTCAGTTGACCTTTGATTCGAGGTAAAACCAGTTTGGGAGAAAGTCGCTTTGGGGTGAAAATAAGAATCCACTCGATCGTGAGAAAAATTTGCCTACCTCAAAACATGAATATTTATGAGCAATTAGTGCTTAGCTCTTCGCAGCCGTCGATCTGTTTAAATCATAAACTACTGTAATTAAGCATGAGGTAACAGTTCACGCCCATACAGTGAAACACAAGGAACCTTCAACAGCGTGTTAATAACCAAGAGAACAAAAAGCCGAGTAATGTTTTGAAGTTCACCGAGCAGATTTGAGAAAATGAACATTTTTGCTGAGAACTTTGTCCTAAGCTTAATATATAGACTCGACACAGCCACAAGTTGTGTGCACCGTTCACCACATAAGGGTGTGCAGACAAGGGCGTAGGAAGAGTAGAGGCTGAGGGGCGTCATCCCCCAGCGAAATTTGTTGGGACGGAAGTATGCCTTGCCCCCCCCCCCCCACTTTCTTAAGACGAAACCCCTTATTTGTCCTTACTGTAAGAAATGTCAAAAATATGCAGTAATTTACCTTAGAATTTATCCTAAAATGATGCACCAAATTGCATCTTAGGACCCTCAGATATCAAAAAAAACTTTCCAATGGGCTAAGAAATGCCAAAACTTTTCAGTAATTTACCTTAGAATTTGTCCAAAAATGACGCACCAAGTAGCATCTAAGGAATCTCAAATACCCAAAAATTTCCAAAGGGCTAAGAAATTTTACAAATTTGCAGTAATTTACCCTGAAATTTAACCAAAATGATGCACCAAATTGCATCTAAGGACCTTGAAATATCCAGACATTTTCCGAAGAGCTAAGAAATGTCAACAATTTGCAGCAATTTTCCTCAGAATTTGTCCAAAATGATGCACCAAATTGCATCTAAAGACCCTCAGATATCAAAAAAATTTCGAAAGGGCTAAGAAATGTCAAACATTTTCAGTAAATTACCTTAGAATTTGTCCAAAAATGATGCACTATGTAGCATCTAAAGACCCTCAAATATTCAAACATTTTCCAAAGGGCTAAGAAATGTTAAAAATTTGCAGTAATTAACCTTGGTATTTGTCCAAAATGATGCACCAAATTGCATCTAAGGACCCTCAAATATTCAAACATTTTCCAAAGGGCCAAGAAATGCCAAAACATTGCAGTAATTTACCTTGGTATTTGTTCAAAATGATGCACAAAATTGCATCTAAGAACCATCAAATTTCACATCAAGCCAGGAGTTACTTCGTTTGCCGTGTTGTTTGCAATCATGCCATGTACACGGTGCCATAGAGTTATGTAGTGGTGCATTGCGGCGCAGCTGTATTTGTAGTGACAGGGCTTGTAGCAATATTACATCTCGGAAATTTAAAGTGACTGAACTTACAATTGAAAAATCTAGCATGTTAAACGTGTGTTGATTGGTACCTGAAATCAAAATTTCTGCAAATTACCTGTATGTCGGCATTTTAAATGAGCGCATTTTTTCTACAGCTCTGTTAAATAAAATAGAATCATTCAATCAACTAAAAGTTTTTATAGACATATGTGAGTGCTGCGGGCCCTCGAACTCGTCAGAGCCACTTCTTTATCAGACCGTGTTTGAGAATAATTAGGAGCTTTCTTACAAACTGACCACAAACACAGGATAAGCAGAGAATTGCTGTGACTTCATTCGTTTCAGAGTGCAGTTTTCGTTCGCAGCATAATTAGTTTGGAAAGCAACGCATTATACACGTCAAAATGACCATACTAGGTAAATGACGCATGATGCATAACCGTAGAAGGGGTGGCGTCATGTGGGGAAGCAAATGGCTATGCCCTCTATCGTTTTAAAGGGTACGATAAAATATGTAACCCCAAAGGATGACTAGCCCTTGCGACGATTTTTTTTAACTTTTTTTTTCCGGATAGGCAGATCGCTCGACAATAAAAACTGCAATTTCTCAAAATTGCTTTAACATACGCCTAAGTTTTCGCGGAGCTTGGCGCGCCAAAATTCCGTGTTTGCCATCCTTTCGGCAACCCGTCGACTTTATTAGGGCTTCTGTTAATCGGCCGCTTCGTCGAGAAGCTTGACCACCCTGTCGAGCAAGGCTGGGGTCCACCCCCTCCAATTGCAGACGCAATTTTGTGGTTAGGAGTGCAATTTCCTGCAATCAGGAACGCTTGGAAAACAAAATATCTGACCTTAGCCCCAACCATGTTAGGGCTGGGGTCGGGTTACTCCTGTCGGACGATGCTAAACTGCATTACCATCTTAAGGAACCGCCTCCTGTGTCATACTTCTGCTTCTGTTTGCCGTAGATACAGCTTCGGGACCTCTTAAGTGTCGATTCCGCTCTTTCCAATTGTTGTCCTCTATCTAAGCCTGAGATCCCAACCTGCGGCCCTCTACCTCATTCCAGCCTCTCCATTAGGCCCTAACCTTCAAAAATTTTGAGAGCGACTGATCTAAACAGACATTATTAACATTCACAACAGAACAACAGAAACTGTGATAAGAATACACCAAACACATTTGAAATATGGCATGGAATTGTAAGGAAATACGATGCAAACTGTACCCCACGTTCCCGACATATCGCGAGGTTAAGAGTTATTGAGCAAACACGTGAATTGCCCTTACTTTTAATATGCCCGAGTGGCGGTGAAAGAAACCTCTAGCACCAAATTTGACTTCTTTGCGTCGTACGACAATGGCGTTGCCTCGGGGTACTGACCTTTACAATTTCGACTTGGATTTGACAAAGATTAACTTTATGAAAAGAGGACAAGTATACGTTCCTTTGCATTGATACAAAATAGGTACCCTTCAAGTCCCTTAATAACTGGCATTGTGAAAATGGGAAATGGTTGTGGACAAGGTCCCACCAGTTCTACTCCATAAAGTTTGAAAAGCACTAATTCCTCTATAGTCAGGGAGAAAGCGCAAAAGGAGCGGGATGCTACCCATTTGAAAAGAAGCCCATACTATTTCACCTGGCATTGGAGACGCAAGCCTAGAGTAAGTAAATGTCAGTTTTACTTTACTCCAACTTGATAATCGAACAAATCACACCAACAAAAAAGGTGAAAGCCAGTCACCCTTTAATGAGGTTATCACTGCGTTGGAGAAACTGCGGAACGTATTTCCCGCTGAGGTGTACAGATCTTCACGAGTTACAAATAATTTTTAACGATCTATCGTACCCTTTATTCAGGTGACACAAATCTCTAAAACACAACGAGCTGGCTCATTTCTTTTGACAAGGGAACGAAATAATTTGTTTACGTATTTTAAGAAAGGTAACAATTCAGTTACACCTGCAATTAAGCTTCATTTAACGTTGTGCCCCTACTCAAAATAGCATTTGCGGTTGTATCTAATTGAGAACAGTAACTAATTTGCAAGACAACTACAATAAGCTTGAATCACCAACTATTCAAAACTTACTAGAATAAAGAATAACATTGATTCAATACAGTTGTTGTACAGGAAAACGAGGTAGATTAAGCAGTTGATAGCGTTAGACTCATCGGCTTGATAGGAGGCAAAGCGACCAACCAAAGACATATCAGGTTACGAAAATTTAGGTTGAAAAATATCGACATGTTGAATTCTAATGGATTTTCCTGATGAGTTAAAATTTTATCCAATAGATATGTCAACGTTTAAAGCGCAGTAAAAATGTTTTCAAACTTATTTAAAGAGAAGAATTTCTTATTATTACAAGGTATTAACAAATAATAAATGGAATGTTTCCCAGTTGACCAGTGGAAAGCAGGAAAGCTGAGAGGAATTCGTTTTTATTTAGACTCTTGACAACACAATTTACGCATGATATGATCGAAATGATAAATATGTCTTGATGGCTTCGTTGCCATTGTTTCTCTTCACTGACATGTTACGCGGTCTCTTTTGGTTCAATTGCCACCCAGTCATTCGATGTAATAGGAAGATACTTCTAGCTCCCTGGTCAACTTTAGTATTCTGGTGTTTTATGAATGGCAATAGTTCGTTTTTTTTTCAAGGGCATTAGCTTATGCGTCATTGTGTGATAATTGTTTATCCCTAAAAAAGAGCTCAGCATTCGGTCAAGGTATAATATTGTATAGCAATAGACGTTGAATTCATGAATACCTTATTACAAATGTGCACTTGGTATAAGCTGGATAGAGCCATGTGTGCCTCCCTGAATCTACCGGGAGCAGAATATATTCCCATGTTCCGACATATTTGTATATGCAGGGAACGTGACTGAGGGAGGTTCAACGACCCATTGGTCAACCCGTGTCTGTGCGATACTAACACAGTTTTCAACGTTAGCCTTATTAGCGCTACCTTATTGTTTTCGTTTAATCACGGAGTTGTCAGGGATAGCAGGTTTCCCTTAATACTGCAGGCCGCAGTATTTGTCAATTATCAATTGAATGAAAAATTTCTAAATAGGCCATGGCGGACTAGTCTATAATCATATAATGCTGGTCTTAAGCGAATGGATCTAAAGCCTGAAAGGCCGTGAGCGGTAGAGCATGATGCAAGCTGGTCAACTGTAGACACGTATGACCTTCTGTCTATTAGTTAGGTCAGGGAGTTGTGTAACCGAGGTATTATTGGTTACTTAACAAGTTTGACCTCAGCTTTGATAAGTATCAGGTAAAAATATGTTTGTATATCGGGGAGGAAAAAATTCCTGCGTTGAATTACTAACGGCATGTACCACATATCGATAGGAACAGTTAACGTCACTTAAATATTGGTCATAGGCGTGCAGGAAATCTATGGAGAGGGAGAGTCGTTATTTCCGTAGAAAAGGTCCTGTTCCCCAAATAATTGCCCGATTCATTCAATAAATTTTACCGAGAAGTACGTTTGACCCGACCTCCTGGAGCTGTAGTCACATGCCCATTAGTCAGATATGCTTGAGGTTTGCAGAGCCCTACACTCTAAAAACGGTCTGTTTGGGTTCGGAGGGGCAACTAACCGAAATCTGTTCAGACATTTGACTAGATTTGGTTCAAAATTTTAACCAAATTGTTTCAATTTTGAAACAAATCTAGTCAAACATTTGAACAGATTCCGTTTAGTTGCCCCTCCGACCACGGTTGGTTCAAATTTGAACCGACCGTTTTTAGAGTGTACCCTTGGTTCATCGGGCATTAATGAATTTTTTCTAGCAAAGCTTGCTCAGCTACCTTGAAGCGTTGCAAAATACTGTGACATTCTCAAGCCCTAGTGTTTAATTATTTTTTAAGCCAAAGCTTAATACTTTCTTTTTCCCAAATTTATGTGACACAAGCTGCTAAGAATCCATGCCAACCGAATAGGAAATCCTTTCATTTTCAGTTTATAGTCTGCATATTTAATAAATTAATCACGTGCTGCGAATCTTGTCCTGAATGACATTAAAATATGAAACAGTAGGCTTTGCATAATGAACCCTTACATTGGATGTACAATGACACAGTTTAAGTATCATAACTATTAATATCCACACGGTGTTAAAGTTAATTTGTTTGGAAAAGAATGGTTTAAATAAAGCAACCAACTTTCAGCAACCTAGCACGGCTGCTTTGAACTTGTACGAGAAGGATGTCATTTTAATGGATTAATATGTTCTTTGTGCAGCTAGCTTGAAACAAAACGAAGTTGCCCATTCTTTTCTTCAACCAACATCAGTTAGAAGTCATTCTTTGTGTCAAGAGAAAATATTAAGTCTGTATGTTAGGTGTTACCATTGTCTTTAAAATACAAGATATATTAAAAACCTATATGGTAGAAAAAGGTAGCCTCTCCGAATTTAGTAAAAAAAAACAGAGTAAAACTCCCCTAGTACAAGGTAACAAAAACACATTTCGAAAAACACATTTTAAGCCCCCCCCCCCCAAAAAAAAACAAATAAATAAACGTAACGACGGTAAATGGTACTCTTAACGCACAAAGCCTTCATTAACGAACAAGTAACTCATTGCGAAATACCTCGACTGAAAATAACCACACTGTCTTTAGCAGTGAACCATTAGTCCCCCAGGTTTTTAGCTACCGAAGGAAAGAATCGCCCTTGCATTTGTTCATGCACAACAACGGTATTAATTACAAGTTTACCTTTTCGTTTTAATGTTCTAAAAAGGTCCAACACAGTTTCTGCTCTACAAGTTTTCAACTGTCGGTTTCTTAGATGCTTGTGGAACTTGTGGAAGACAGTCACTCCAGTTCGGGATACTAAAATCGAAAACAAGAACACTTCAAAATTCCCAAGACCCGGACTCTCAAAAGTATCCGTGAAATTCGTATGTGAAAACCTAGCTCAGCAATATCAACGATGTGTTGCGGGGTTTTCAATCACTCATTCGACAGGAAAAAAATCATGACATCAAATCCTTCCCCAGAAAACCCTGTGCGGATTAAATAAAAAAAATAAAAAAAAAAAAAAAACTGTTCGGTTCTTTTAAAGCTAGCCAAATCGGAAATTGCCCTAAGGGACACGAATGACTATTTCTTGTCACACAACAAAAGGAAGATACCTAATGACTTTGAAGGTTACATCGCTCGTTAGCTGAACTAAAAGTGTACGAGACCACCCCGGCCCTCTGTCTTTTTTGAGATCTCCTGTTCTACTCTCCCGACCATGCCTCAAACTAAGCCTCTGTCCACATGCAGCACGGCACTTCTCTGATTGGTCTTTTTAGCCTGATCATCAAATTTCAAATTTGAGGGCAACATGTTTACACACACGGGGAGCATCTGACTGCCTTTTCCTGATTTGTTATCAAGTGTTTGTTGTTGTTGTTTTTTTTTTTTTTTTTTTTTAATCCGGCCGCCATGGCTTCTTAGAGTCTAGTCTTGCTGTCACCTCTAGGTTCTTGCAAATAATTTAAAGAGAAGGTTTCTCAGCATTTTTTTTCAGAGTATAACTCCCTTAACAGCAAAGCTAGTAAACCGAACTGTAGTCAGAGAAGTAGCTTTGAAACTTCTACATTTTTTTTTTGTCCAAATTTTCGTAAAGCGTCATCCGCCGAAAAAGATAAAAAATAGAAAAGTAAAAACAGGATACTAAATCAAACATCTCTTCTTTAACATAAAGGGAAGCTCCCTCGAAAATTGAAAAGTGAGAAACTTTGAGCAAGCTTTCAGATATTTCAAGTGGAGCGCACAGTCATAACAGGCCGAATAAAAACTGCTCAAAATAGCTTGGAGCAGAAAAACATATGGAAAACTTCATCCAAAATTCCACAGATAGGCAACAGTCGGATGTATAGAAAATATGTCTTGGTAGAGTTTAAAGTTCATAGCTATTCTTGCTAGTTTATTTATCCTATTGGTTCTAAAATGGTTCGTAAACAACTGGGATATGCTGCACGCGATACAGGAAAACGTACACACAAACTCACACACACAAAACTAAGTTTCGTCAGTCTGAAATTTAAATGCTTTTTGGTTTTTTTTTTTTCTTTTTGGTCTGTCCGCTACTGGTAGCAAAACTTTTGACAGGGTACCCCGAAGTCACACACCAGAGGTCTTGCCGTAATACATCGCTCTGATAAACCGAAGGATAAAACAAACAAGCATACAAGCACTGGCTGGATTTGATGTCTGTATGGGTGGAGCAAACCAGGGCGGAATAGCAAACGGCGCCAAGGGTGCTGCGGGAATGTCAAGTGCTCCCTTGAAGGCTTTAGGCGCAGGAAGTAACTCGGTACCCAAACAAGTAGACACACTTCCAACAACATGTGACTTGGTATTTATGTTCACTTTAAATGTGAAAAGTAGAAATTCACTTGAATGGAGGGTACTTTCATTTTCTTGAGAATTGCCCACAATGATTACTCTGATCAGAGTGATCTTCACCCATTTGAAAGAGTTACATTATTTACTCGGTTGTAGAGTAAAAATCAAGCTTTGTACGAGAGCCAGTAGTGATAAGCGTCAGTCTATTGTTATTCGACTTTCAAGCTTTACGGCTAGTGTCATAGTGATAAAAGAAGAGCAATTCATTTTCGTACCATCAGGATAGTATATCATACCTTCGCTCTTACCCAATAGTCTTTAGCCTATGAGTTTAAATAAAATTAATTCCTATTTAATATTTTGCATCAACGTTCCCATTTCTTAAATCTTGTATCGGTCAAGAAAAACCCGAGTCGAATCAATTCGAGTTTCTTCCTTAAGGCAATGTCCCTATTTTCCGCCCAGTTCCCTTTTTCTTCAGTCTTAATTTCCAGCCAGTTTTAGTTATTAAACCATGATTTCCATATGTACCTGTGTTAAGTGACATAAGTAAAAAACGTAACTATCAAAACTACTTTGTTCTAATGTACAATAGCCAGGTAAGCCATATTTTACGTTAGTGGCATGATAAATGGGATGTTATTGACTGTGAACTGCGAACGTGTTGTGCAATATTGTGTCCGTTATTATTTGCATTATATTTGTAAATCACACTTACTTTCTGAAAGTCGTTTAGATTAGTTTTTGACCCTAGTCATTCAAATGTGAATTTAACCTTGGACTTAACGTTCTCATTCATACAGGACAGATACTCTCCAAACCACTCTACCCAGCATTATAAACAGCAACGAAAGATTGAAAGGAACTACAGTTTTATTCACTGCACGTATTATAAGGATACCTGAAGCGTCAAAACACTAACTTTACTGTTAAATTGTCTGAAACAGAGACATCGTATGGAGTAAGTTAATCTTTTTACATTTCATAATCGAGCTTTCATTTCTTTAAAAGCCATCCAGCTATTGCAACAACAGAAGAATATTAAAAAATCATGTGATGTTATTATTTGATAAAATTTTCAATTTTTTTAATGTTCCGTGAGCATATTTAGAAATTGCGTATCAAACTAAGACAAGGTAAGCTCCCTGACGCAGGGCCAGTAAGCTGAAGGTTCAACAAAGGCGATAGGTTGCCGAGAGGAATGCAAATGAAACATTTCTTGAGGCGTCATATTCGCAGAGAAATGTTTGGCTTTAGTGGGGAAACTTCGGTTTACAATAGAAAATTTAAACACTTAAAGATATTATCTAATGAAGAAATGTAAAGCGTTTTGACTTTTGTTTCAGCAAATTTGAAAATGTCTAGGGATCTTTATGGGAGAAAACTAGTTAACTGTCCTGGCGTCTAACCACTGCCAGGGATGAATTTTTTTTCATCACACCCATTAAGGCTCACCGACGGAAATCGAAAATGTCCCATAATCAGGGCAGGATAAATGATTCTTTCCTGGTCATTTAAGAACGTTGTCTCTCTTAAGGCCTCACTGACTTTCCCGATTGCTTCTCTTTACAAAGGTATTTAATATTAATCTTTCAGCAACGTGATGAAAGTTTGCTTTTCCAAAGGTTTTTAAATCGATGTATTCTTCAGCTTCGCAACGTGGGCATCTATTATTGCGAGGTACTAGATATAGACTGAGCACGGATTATACACTAGGTCCAGAACGTAAGTTAGCCCTTTTTTATTTGGGTCAACTGTAAACAAACGAGATTATACTAGTTTATTACACATTGGAAGTACAATGCTGTTTCTGTTATGCGGATTGTTGTTGATTGCAGTATTTTTTTTTTCTTTTTTAATTATCAACAACCATCATTGGGTACGTTTGTAGAACTGCGTTTATCTTGCATTGGTGACGGAACTTGGATGTGTACGATTTCTATGGACAGCTTAATTGCTGTGCAGCAAATGGGTTGATTCTTCTCTTGTCCATAACCAAGAGAGCTGCATTTTAGAAGTTCAACAGCAGGCCTTGCCTTTGTTCCCACCAAGAAAAGTTGAAAAGTTTAAAAGGTATCCGGAATATCACATAAAATACCCTTGTCACCTATACGTAATAGTAAATTTGATAGACATTTTTTTTCTATTTCTGTTAATGTTCCCAGCATGTGGACAACACGGGAAATAACACTAATTTACTAGTATTACATGATTCATCTAAAATTTTATATTTTAAGACTATGCAAAGTTAGGTGGACCATGGAGAGAGAATAATTTTCAGCTATGCCAAAGTGAAAATTTATGCTTGTACGAAAAAAAAAATTATGAAAAATGAATGGTCATTATGACTAGCAATGAAATTGCTAAAGGGTTGACGGAGTGGAAACCAGTCAGCAATGTAGGATTGTGACCGCTAGATTGTATTCGAGAAAAAAAAAAACTAATGTCAAGCAGGTATGTGTCCTTACGTAAATTGCGAACAGGAAGAAAAATTGCATTGCAAGACAAGCTTGGAGGAGTGTACTAGGAATGCAAGGAACATGATCTAAAACTTCTTAAAGAAGACTTGAACGAGAAAGTAGGTGATAACAATGAAGAGAGAGAAGATACCATGAGGAGGGAAAAACTTGGACCGATCGATACAAAAGCGGCCTGTTATATTATTGTCTGGTGTATCGACTATAGTGTAATTGCACCAACCCGGGTATACACACGGTTAAACGTCCACTGACTTACTAAGTAAGGCATATTTACCATGGGAATACATAATGCTGTTGTGCCCCCATCAGTTTGTAGCGTTTTGTTTTGGGTTACATTCAGAAGTACATGACTCAACAATACATACATGTACACACACATGCTTAATCACTGGCTACACAAGCAACCTTACAGACGACATTGTGACGTCAGTACAGAAGTCCAGTGAAATGCAGCTTTAGCCAGGTGTTCTATACACACGCTTGGACCTCAGCAATCAAAGGAGTCTCACTTAGTACCAGTCGACCACAACCAAAGGACGCTGGATGCCTAGCCATCGCTCAGTAGCTACCCTTCAGTGGAGATTATTTCAACTGCAACTACTACTACAACTCCAAGGAATTTACGACCACTTATACTTTTGTGTTCCAGCTCGTGTCAGTTACTAAGCACGTAAAAAGCACTCCATTTTTTCACCAACGCTGACTGTCTCGTAAAGTCGGGCAGCAGCTAGCCGTTCGACTACATTTACACGACGAGATCGCAGTGTAAGTTGCGTAGAGCAGTAGTAGTAGCTTCACCACGAGCTAAGGCCACAAGGTTCTGCCAGTGACGCCAGCTTGTCAGAGGCAGGTACAGCAGGAGAGAACACTCAACTAGACAACTAGAGGTGAGAATATTATACCATACATCTCCAAAAGTTCATGGTCCCCTTTCACCGAATACAGTACGGCAAACCAGGAAGTATTAACTCCCTCGGCAAACACGCCTGTGTATATACCATAGTGTTACTGTAAAATGAAGGGAAAAATCAGAGCACATGTTGAAATAAATGGTCCACGTATATAGTTTTAGGGTGTGAGCTAAGCCCAGGGTATTACAGACTAGTGCGGGCTTCCCCCTGTGATGACGGATCCTAAAACTTGTGCAAGATTACTAGGGCCTGAAGCCTTGATCGTGGTCAGTAAAAGGGCAGCAGTGGTAAGATTTTTGAAGTGTGAAGTATGCAATGTCCCGGAGTCAAATGAGGAAGACTATGAGGCCGCCTGTCTCAGGGCCCCTAAAGTTGTCTTGGAGTGATGTCACGGTGGGGAAAATGGTGCGTAGTCTCGAAAACAGAAATATTGAGAAATTGAGAAGCACGTGCCTATAGTTTTACTATCCCATAGCCTGGAACGTGAACTGCAAAGATTAAAAAAGGCAATCATGACTTTTTTATATTACAGTAGTAAAGGGTAGTCACGTATTTAATTTTGCAAAAGGTTTTCTTAACTGGGATGGAAAGGGAGAAGGGCACTAGGATTTGCATGTGGATTTGGAATTCTTATACAACTCTGACTGTTCTACAGCTAGGAACAAGAAGATAAATACCCGAAATTCAGGCCAAAAATATATATGACTTTTGAAGCAATCACGTTTAACTTCACATTTCGTTACAAAGGTCATCTATTTTACACGATCATCAACATAGTCACCTCTATATGCATTTGCTGCTTATAGACAACAATGACAAATTACTTTGGGAATTAAGTCGCAGGACAAGCTTGTCATTTTTGTGAAAGGTTCTGAGCTACACCGCGTGTTTGGTCTAGTGGTAGAGCATCCGCCTCTCACGCGGGAGGCCCGGGTTGGATTCCCAGGTCAAGTCATACCCAAGACTTTAAAAATGGAACCTTCTGCCGTTGTGCGTGATGCTCCGCATAAGCAATGGAGTAAGGGAAAACAAGCC
>WURT03065200.1:0-13680 GCA_009936505.3 Holothuria glaberrima
ATCTTTCAACTCATGAAATTATTCATACTATTGCACTCATAAACATTCATTATTTGTATACTAACCCACGACCGTGGCTAAGTACCGAATAACCCATGGCTTGTGACGACCAATTCTCCAATCAGATGTAGATGAATTAATAAGGTGTTATATAATAATACATATTGCACCCAAATAGTAAACATGATGTATTTCATACGATTTATGTAGTTCTAACTTAACAATTTATCATAAAAGTAATGTTTCCACTTATCAATAATATTTTAACAGTGAGGCAAAGTGGATGAACACTTTAACATTACATCATCCTTTGAGGTGCTTCCCTCCTTTAGACATGACCGTCAACAGTGGAAGCCTGGGAATGACCTTAACTAGAAATACTTCAAATGAAAATCACCAAGACCAAGAAGGGAGGAATCCGGCCCACCCGGTGCTAACTTAAGGTCCCCGGATAATGTTGGAAGCCAGATGATCTATGGTTTAATCAAAAGCATTTCACTCGATTTCAATCCATTAAATGGCTGTTTCTACTTTTTTCGAGCATTACATTGAGTCAGCTACATTGCAAGTTGTGAAATCATGCAATTAAGTGAAATCAATTAAGTGGCTACTACTTTCTTCTAGGACTTCTGGTTAAATGTTGGGGAGGGAGCACACCCCTTCCACTGAAGTGTGTGGGGGACGCGTCCCCCGTCCTGGACCTGCTGATGCCCATGCCTCTAGTACATTTTTGTTTGTGGAGGACCCCTTCTTCGGATTACATGCTTGTCTATCCAGGGAGCTGTAGCACAGCTTCTGCTCTATTTGTCTTGTTTATACAAGTGGGTCATTGATGGGAGTTTGACAAAATGATTATTTTATACAAAAATAGTCACAGAATTGCATTTTTATAACACTTAAAGATGTTTAATTAATGTCATGCCATGCATTTGGATGTGGCATCATTAGAAATTTATATTCGCCGTTATTTTTTCTAATGATTAGGCAAAAGGGAACAAAGTGAAACGAAATTTAACAAAATGCTTGGAACTTGTAGAGGTTGCCCGACCATTAAGTCAATGAAAAGATGAGGCGATGAATGGGACAATTGACACAGGGACGATCGATGGGTAGGGATGGCGGTGGATTGGTGGTTTAAATGAATAAAGGGAAAGATAGGGAATTGACAGGACAACGAGCGAGTACTTCAAGGCAAGAGGTGATCTATATACGCATCTAAAAATATTTGTTAATTCTTCAACCGAAAAAAAAACTCATTCTGAATTTGATCGTATTCCGCCAAGATTCCATTCACATACATTTAGGAATTTTATCTTGACTTCGGCCCTAAGGGCAGATTTAATCTTCATTTATGCATGTTTGTCTTTTCCGACGCTTATAATATACAGGAAAGAATCCAGGATCTCTCGAAATTCACGTAAGAAAAATATACCGCAGTATACAGACATTAACTGATTAAGTGCGATATCTATGCCAAAATGCAAACGTAAAACCACTAAATGATAGCCCTGTCAGTAAAAATCGTTACTGCAGGCCTGGTATGGGAATATGTCGCCGCAAGATTATAACGCTCATTATCGGCATCTGTAGTTATTTTCGGGTTGTACTGATTTACACAGGGTACCCCCTACCCTTTTGTTATTTCCTTCCCGTCGAATCCAGTTATGTTTTTCCTGTCCTCCGCCAAAATGTTTGTCCTTGCTTTTTAAAGAGAACGGAAAAAAGAGAACAAACTGCTGTAACATTCTCATTGTTCGTGATCATAGTCAATCGGCCGTTCTGTGTCAGCGTTTTCTTTAGTACGTAAAGTTCATTAATTATTCACAGCCGTCGAGTTTAGCACGACTTCCTTGCCTTGACTTGCGGTATAACCTACGGGTGCCTTTAACATCTTGGTTGCCTGCCTATTTTACTGTGAAATGTTTGCAGTTCATCATAATATGCACCTAAAAGAAAATAAATTACAGCAATTTAAGTTATGAATGATAAATTTAAATCGATCTTAGTTGGTAACAGAAAGAAACTTGAACGTTAAGAAAAATATTCATAAAATTGAAATGAATACAAATGGAAACGTAAACTCAAATGCAAATGTTAATAAAATACACACTGATGAATGTGCAAATGTTACAGAATTGGGGGCATATGTGAATGTAGATTTCCAACTACACAAGTAAATTCAAATGTCATGCCGTCCTGGGGTAGGGGAGGGGTCTAAAGGGAGGGTGTTTCCTCCCCCCCCTTGGAAAATTTTTGAATATTTGAGGATCTTTAGATGCAATTTGATGCAACATATTGGGCACATTTTAAGGGCAATTGCTGCAAAATGGTAACACTTTTACAGAAGGAACAAATAAACATTTTTCGTCTATGAACTGAGTTGGGTGGTGGGGGAAGCATACTTTTGCCTACTATACTTTTGACTGGGGGTTTAGCCCTCTCATGGCACCTGCTTACAACGCCTATGTGTAAAAGCAAATTCAAGAAGAAATGCAAAGATTATCATAAAAATGCAGGGAAAATGTAGATGTGAATATAATGTAAACGTAAATGTTACTGCAAATGAATAGCAGAATGCAGATATAAACGTAAGTGTAAAGGCAAATGCAAATAGAAATACAAAAGTTACCGTAACGTAAATGTAGAATAAAAATATAAATGCAAATTCGAATAGAAATGATACATCGTAGATGCAATGCAAATGATAATATTAATGAGACTTGAGATGAATGAAAATGGAAATGTTAAGTAAATGAACAACTAACGTAAAGAAAAAAACTTTTACAAAATAATGTAACTGTAAACGCAACGTTAATACCAATGCAAAATCAACCGCAAACACATAAATGCAACTTTTTATGTAACTTTTTATGACTCCAAATTTAGCAAAATAACGGACTCGGCTTCGCCTCGTCCGTTATTTTGCCATTTGGAGTCTCGACGGTTTATTCGCCAATAATAGTCCGTCAAATGCGTTTTATTCCTTAATTATTGGCAATCGACTATTTCAAATTAAGTGAATAAATTGCAAAATTTTATCTCTCTGCAATGGAGGAAGTTATGAAAATGGGAACTGGATGGATGTAATTTATTTTCTAACCTCTAAAATTTGTATACTGGTAAGTCAAGACTTAAGGTCCATTTCAAGGCACTATGGAAAAGACATAAACAGTCATGTGCGATGAAAGTAGCCGAAATATTGGAAGCGTTGAACGTCGTCCTTAAAGTGTGTCCAAAGTCTACAATATCAAGAAATATATGTTACACAGCTTGAAAAATAAATCCAAATTGTCTAACTCCCATCTCCACAGGAAATTCTTTAGCTGAGATATAAAATCTTAAAGCTTACTTAGTTTAAAATGGTACATTGCGCAATAATTTGTGATATCATTCTGGTACTACTCAAATTACCGATTTTTGTATTCATTTGTTTTTTCGAAAGCCACTGCACTTCGTACCAAAACGTGATCACTGTCTTACTGTTACAGGGTGACTTGGCTGTCTATGCGCCCTCTCCGTGCAACATGCTTTGCAAGGGAACAATAAATGTTCCAAATGGCATATAAATCTTAATTTCGAAAGGAAACACTCAGGTAATGTGAGTTTTACACAAGCCTTTGGACATCACAATTTATTGCACAATTGACCATTTCAAATAAAGTTTGAATATGATTTTATTTTCCACGATATAAATATGAAGTTCAATACAGCAAGTTGCAAGAAGGTGGAGAAGGACTGAAAAGCAGAGCTTTTACTAGCAGTTCCCCTTTAGAAAGATAAACTAAAATGACAGTCAAACAAAGTAACGAGCAAACAAACACAAAGTAAATAAAGTTGTACAATTTATATCTCAGCAATGGAGAAAGCCGTAAAAAGAGGAACTGGATTAATGAAATTCATTTTCAAACCTCAAAAATATGTATCCACTTTTGGTTTTCAATTTCACTGAAGCAGGATGCACCGCGTCACTCACCCTTTTGTTACCCCTTCATCATGCTTTTACAGTATCTACTATGTGCCCAGTGAAAAACAAATCTGCTGCGCATGCCCGTGATGAAAAATCCTGACACAAATCATCGACTTTCATTACCAATGGCTTAATGAGTCTGTATAGAGAACGTGCAAATGGCATATTTTGTACCATGCACGTGACTTATTTTCCTGGACAGCAAACCGCCCTTAGTTAACCTACTACGCAAGGCTGGTTTAAAGGGCCTTTAATCCCGCTGGTATATAATAATTTTGGCCAACATTGTTATCATTTATTGTACATATCTCCAAGAGCAGAAAAAGAAAGTTTCACCTAAAGAAATTCAAGCCTTGGAAAAACAACGAAATAAATAAGCAACAGTTGCATTCATCCTGTGTAGGTGGCAGTTACCCTTTTTACCGTCCGAAATGACCGACAAAATCGTGGGCTATGACGTCAACGCACGTCCTCTATAGGCGGAGCAAACGCAAACCGCTGAATCGACTATGACGTCATGTGAAAACCTCTTTAGTTCTTATGTCTTGATGTGTCTAAAGAATTTCAATATATCTGGTTGTGAGCATGAGTACAACTGCGCCTGGTTTCGCTAGTACAATTTTACGCAATTAGCATCAATGCGCAATTCTGCAATTGCGTGAGTATGAACCTAAGTATAAAATCCGTTCTCGAGTATGGGTACAGGAAGTTACGCGAAAATATGACAACGAGTAAGAGTACTCGCTATAACTCCGATATTTACAACGTGAGAGTAAACATCCATGCGGAGTGGTCAGATTCAATGTTTTAAGCAGCATAAATTGGGTTGAGTTATTACACTCCGAAACTCTAAATTCCTCCCACCGTACTCATAAATACAGCAATTGATATCAACATGTTTTGAACTGGTGGACCACATTATTTCAAAACCGAATAATTTCTACTAAAACAGCACAAGCTACAAGAAGAGGTCGTATAACTTGTCAAGTCGATCTAAGGTCCCAACCTTTTTCTATACCGACTGGGTATGTTAAGGTATGGCCATTATTGGCCGCCATCTTTTTCATTGTATTTTTGGTCTACTTGACACACTCAAATACCTGTTCAAAACAGAGACGGTTGTCGATCGAACATTCTGCACGGGAGGTTTCAACCCATTGTCTCTCTCCTATTTCTCACAGGGACGCTTCAACGCCTCCATGATATTTCATACAAGAGCTAAAATGGTAAATTAAGCTATCGTCTAGGGACACTGCATGGGGTTTCCTGACCGCTTTGTCGCTTTACGGGGACCTCTCTGGCGCCACCGTCTCCTCTAGTAAAGGTTATGACTTTTTTGAAAGGCCCCTTGTCACACTTCAAGTGCAGAGAGCTTTTGAGCCGATCCATAGCTCGATTAATGGGTGAGCGTGTCGTTCGGGTACTTTGAAAACAAGCTTCCCTAACAGATTACCAACATCCGCAGCTCTGGAAAGGATTAGGTCGGACCGATATTGATCCCATCGACCCGTTCTATTCTGCCTTGCACCTTTTCATACCATGAAAAGTTATTTGAACGTAGGGGTACACGGGACATCGAATCAAAATGACCCTTGAACGCACTGTACAGTATACGATAATGTTGTTGTCCTCCAAATCTTGGGCTAGCCAATGTTAGAATGAAAGCTTTAATCAAAAGCCGTGGTGTACTGTTGACATCCTGGGGATTCAAATGATCTATTCAGATGTCCCTGAGCGACATGAGGCTGACGGGGTGCGACTTACCCAATCATGCATGTACAATAACATTTTGATTGGGGACCCTCCCTTCCATTTAACCCGATTTTATAACGTCGAGACTGGGATATTAATCAGCACTTTATTAATCAATTGATGTTTATTTTGTATCGGATACACTAGAAAAGTCAGCCAACATATGTTCCTATATTAAACAAATTTAAAGTTCATCCACAAGAAAGGAAATGTTGACACAAGGTAACGAGCCTGATAAAACGTGACGTTACGTTGCTACCAGTGACGTACGATGTCATTCCGTTTGTCGGTTATAGCGACAAGCCTGCCGAGCAGTGTTCGCATATTTCTGGTTGTGGGAGCTCACTGGTAGAGGAAGAAACTGTGCGATCACTGCACCTGTACACCGTGGCTATGCAGGCTAGTTTAAGTCAAATGCAGTTCTCTGATGTTAGTAGGCCGAAGTTAATTTGCACGACGGTAGTTTATTGCTCACATTGAAAAATGCGACCCAACTCACCCGTTGGAAGAAAGCGATCAGGTTTTTGCTTTTCAAATCGTAAAACATTATCCTTTCTTCTAAGTTGTTCTAACAGGTAAATTTTTGTATTCCCATGGGTAGCGATGCAGCATTCTACCCGTAACCAGGTCACCACTTACCTCCAAAATTATGCATATTTCTCCTCGGCTGAGGTTTTCTCATCCCGAAGGCTTTGGCAAAACCCATTTAGAAAGATCCCACGCTTACGTCCGTAAACCCTACATAAATTGTTTTGACAAACTAATGCTCAGATTTCTAATTCCTCGGGCGTCTTAATAAAAACGCATAAACCACTCTTTTCTTGTGGCGAATTGTACTGGGACTTGCACTAGCAACTCGGGGACCCTCTACCTCGCCTAAGGGAACAATTTAGCATCTTTACCATTTGTTTTATCTAACTCCTTTATCACTGACGTCACCCTCAATAGATAGTCGCCCAATCAATATGAATTTTCCAAACTCTAGTGGATCTACCACAGAGCTGCCAGCGAAAGGGTAGGCTCAGTGTGCACAGCCGGACAACTTCACTACGCTGTCATTCGCTCGAACATGTGTTTTACATGTATACGACGCATCGAATTGTAGAAGGCTTTGGGATGTCATAATAGGCAGGTTATGTTTGTGCGCATATTAATATCTGGGATATGTGAAAAGGACTACTTCTGGGAAGAACTAATTACGGAGCAAGACGAGAAATTTGTCGAGGAAAAAATACTTTTTGACTTGAGAAAGGCTATCGTTGGGAAGGTAAGTTTCACTTTTAACGTTTACGTAATGCAAAAGCTACTGTGTCAGTAGTAGTGTATAGTATCTACCTCTCAGTATGTATTATAGATCTCGTCTCCGAACAAATAATGCATTATTGATGTGAAGATGAACAAGTCACGAAGTCGAGTTAGTTAACTATAGTGGTTTCAATGAAATGCATCGCTTAATACGATTCAAGACCACACAATTTGGTCGATAATAGTTCTACTCCTAATCAAAAAGTATACTTGAATTTCAAGTTGAAAGTTTTGCACGTCAATCAAATGATGGATACATATTGAAATATCATTCCTTCAGTTAAAACTGAATAGTTTAAAGCAAAGATAATTACAGTAAACCCTTATCTCGTTAAAGTTTAAGTGTCATGGTGGTTTGACTTTTAATAACCATATTTAATGAATCACTACTCGCGTACAGAAAGGCCTACTCCTGTAGCAACAAACTGACCTCCGTCGGCCTTTTGACTAAAATCATGTGTACTGTGTAGTGTCTGTTTTTAGCCTGAAGTCTAGGACCAGGGAATTGCTATTTGAATAGCAACTCCCTGCTAGGACGGGACCACTCATTACATACACATAGTTAAGAGGTCTCAAAGTCAAGAGGGTGGTCATATTAAGTCTTGTTTCCCCCTTGAGGATTTATCATGTGGAGGGGGCGAGCAGAACTCTTTCGGGAGTAACGTCTCCGCGCTCCCTTCGGCTCTCCGCCAGAGAGTCGGCGGTACTTTAGAAAAAGCCTACCCGTGTAGCAACAAAATTGGTTTGAGGGTGGCAACCTAATGAAATAGGACTGGCCTTTAGAAAAAACAAACAAAAAAGAAAGAAAAAAAAGAGGAAAAGCAAAGGAAGAAAGAAAGGACATTTAAACATTATGTACAAATTGAAGCTTTTTCGTGGTATAGAATTTCTGTCGAAGATGTGTAAAGAGTAATGGAGTTTAGATTGATGTTTGGTTTCGCCCCTTGGCTCTCCGCCAACGAGTCGAGGGGACTTTGGAAAAAGTAGTTTTGATTCATATATAAGGTTGTAAGCGTTCAGCTTCAATATGCTTGTTTGAAAAAACGGGAATGCCCTGAACAAATATATATATATATATTTATATATAACATGTTAATGGTGTTGTATGCTTCGTTTGTTAAACACTGAAGAGCCCGTGATATGATGAGTACATTGGATACAAGGCGCTCACTGGCGTACGCAGGTGGGGGATTGGGCCATAGCCCCCCTCACGGATGCCATTTTTAGATCCTAAAAATAAGTAATTTTTTAACACAAATTTTACTTCAGAAGGTAGCATATGTGGCACCAGATTGCATGTAAGGACACCAAATTTTTCAAAAATTTTCAAAGAGGAGGGGGATACCCCTCCCCTCAAACCCCTCCCCCAGGCCGGCGATCACAAACCATAATACAATACCCCCCAGAGAGAAATCCTGCGTACGCCACTGAAGGCGCTTTTTCAGATACGGATCGCCAAGTCAATGAACGTTAAACGAACTAACTGGCGCACTAGTGAGGAGAGGGTCGAGGGCTGTACCTCTAAGTTTTTCATAAGATAGTGTTTACCCCCACCACCTTCGCCCCAATATATGAAAGCTATTTCATAGATTACAGCCGTGTTATTTTATATCCCATAATGACTCACAAATTCTGTTAAAAGGTCAGCTCAGCCCTCCCTTTCAATTATTGGCCCATTACGGCACTGGATGAGCTTGGTGTGCAACAGTTGCATCGTTTGTGGGTGGAAAATCCATAAACTTTTCACACTTTTTGGCTCTGCCCCGAAACATTGTTGTAACAGCTAGCTCACATTACTGTTGTAAAGAAAATTCATTTACCATAGTGCATAGTGCATTTCCCTATGGTACGGTACAACTTACGTGTTAGAAAGCAAGGAAGTACAGAACTCGAGTGGCCCTGCATGTTTATTCATGAGTCAATAGCAAAGCAAAGCACAGTCGGCTAGTTTACTGGTCCACCCGAAGGTGCTTCAGTCCGGCGCGCAACCGACTTCGTCGGCTGGGCAACCGATTTTAGGGGCAAGCCTATGCCAAGTGGGAGGAAAGCCGGAGTACCCGGAGAAAAACCCACGTACATCGAGCGGGATTCGAACCCATGCACATGTGAAACATTGGTGCACAGCAGCTGGAATAGACCACTCGACGACCCTGAGTTAATAGATGAGAGCCTCCCCTTTTCATGGCTGTCCTAGGAGACATAATTAAGCTTCTAAATTTATGTAAAGGGAGATAATATCAAGTGGACTGCTGTAGAAAATAATCATCGGGACGTATTACGTCAGGCAAGCACAACGTTTATTTATTGATCTGAGGTTACATGGATTCATAATTGATGACTGCATTACACTTTGATTTTTATAAAAGTGGGCAAATTCAAACTACGCCTGCGTAATATGCATATTAACCATTATGATTGGTCAACGATATGTGCAGGTCAGTGAAAGTGTGTAATGCAGTGTACATTGCATAGCACTTATCAGTCAAAGTAAACTGCACAGTGTACAGAAAACAAAGAACAAACACAGTTACATTCACAAATTACTGTATAGTTAGTTATATGAGGTTTTACGGCTCAGTTTGTAACCGATTGGTTTAAGTCGGGCCGGCCACGGCCTTTTTTCCAGTTGTGGCTCACTGGTTTGTTTTCGATACTCCATTGCTTATGCTGAGGCAACAAGCACAATGGCAGTATAAGAGGACGAAGCGATAAGCTGACATTGTAATGTCTTCAGCAAAATTGGCCACAGTCAAGTAAACCACACTCTAGGATATGCCAAAGACAGTTCTTGAAATTAGAGGAGGCGTGGCAAACTCTTCTTTGTATGGTTGGTGATGTGTTGAGCAGAATAAGCCGAAAATAACGAGAGTGGCAAGCAAAATAACACTTTCGGCCTTTTTCAAAAAAAAAAAAAAAAAAAAAAAGAGGTCCGAAAATAACGAGAGTGGCAAGCAAAATAACGCTTTTGGCCTTTTTCAAAAAATAAAATGAGGTTATATATTTCCTGACACCGTCGAAGCTGTCATCTGGTTATTGGACTAAGACGAGGTATCACAGTAATCTAAAAACCGTGTTCGGGCATGTAGGTTGTAATTACAACCTACATGCTCGAACACTGTTTTCTCTTGCGATTTGTCCAATAACTTCATATTTCTGACGAAATTTAAGGACATAAATCAATTCATGAAAATAGGTAATTTTCAATCCTTAAATTAAAGACAAACACCCGTCACCCCAAGAATATTCTGAGTGGGGGGGGGGTTATCAAAATTCCCAGTGACTGCATTTTGATTGACATCAAACTTTGAAACTTCAAAAGATGTAGAGTAGCTCACATTCCACACAATGCAGAGATAATGTTTGGATTATACATGACCTTGTATGCTCACCTACATGGTTCGTGCCTGCACAAGGAGGAGCTTTATACAGTTATGGGAGGAGCCAGAAGCTGATTACTTTGGGGAATTGGAACTGTCTTGGATGACGAAAATTGCTCTTTAATTAAAATGTTTTTGTGTCCACTACCATAAATTTTCACTTAAGTTCAAGGATGTCTTCCTAGTTTGTAGTAGGAAAAGTTACAGAGAGGATGGAAAGAGTCAAAGATAGTACGGTGTCTTCTGATGTAGCCGTGATTGGAGAAACCATAAAATATTGGCATGGAGTACTCCCAACCGCCAGAATTGCTTGTAATGAAAATCTGTTTCAATAGTAACAGCATCTCCGTTTATAACGGTATTTAGTTCCTTTGTGTACATTTTAGTTACAATTCGATTCATTAAAGTTATCGTACGATTTTCTGCAGCTTTCTGTTGTCATTCCAACTCAAAATTCAAGTTGCGATGAGAGTTTTTGAACGAAACATATACTGTCTCTTCAAGCAGGGAGTTGCTATTTGCAACTCCCTGCTTCAAGTAAGCAGTGCCCTTGCTGTACTGTTTCACAGGGGCGACTCGCCCGAACCCATTCTAGGTATTGAAAATTCTCCGTGTAAATCCGGGCTTTTGTGCTTAATTGTAGAGTCACGATGTGAAGACAACAGTTTAGTCCTAAATTGCATTCAGGGCAACATGTATTCGCTCTATAACAAGATAGGCCTATGTTTACCGTACAGGCTTCAAAATATTGGATATCAGAATTTTGCATTAACCTGTTTCCCATGTAAATGTTTCTCTTACCTTGCGTGGACAATTCCGTCCCGACAACTCCTTTACCCCTGGGGAACTCTCCGAGGCAATTGAATTCATCGGCGGACAATTTCCCACAGGACAATTTCCACTGATGACAATTCCCCTCCGCCGACAACTTTTATGAGAATATTTGATATTGTACTGGGTGGGAATTGTCTGGGGTGAGAATTGTCCGCAAAGGATTTTGCGGAGAGAAATGTCTAGAGTTGTCCAGGGGGCATTGTCGGAATAAAAATTGCCCGAGAGTGATTGTCCGGGAACCCCTGCATTGTCCCTTACCAATGAAGGTACGGTAGGTGTTATAATCATAGGTGATTGCGTATCATAGCAACCCCGGTCAGAAAGACGTTTACTAGTGCAATGAACTTTTAAGGGGCTCATTGAGTTGATATCAATTATTTTTGTGATAAGTTTGAAGGAAAGCATTGCTTGACAATGCTTCTAATTAGCGCATTTGTCATATTTCACTTCCTATAGTTACCGAAAATGTGAGAAATTGTCGCTTTTGTGGACAGGGGTTGCATATAATTACTACATAATGGTAAAAAGTGTCTGGTCACGAATTTGTAATGAATTACTTTAAATCATTAATTACCCTATCATTGCCGTTTCAGTTGTGAGACAGATGTGCAGAATCTCTAAGTTTGACCATTTACCATCAAGATGTGAGTAAATCTCAACAGGTGTGAAAAAAAGTTTTCAATTTTGTAAACCAACTCAATAAGCCCCTTTAACTTACTTTAGTAGTTACAGCTACACAATAAAAACCTTAGCTTAGATGTGACTATTGACCACAGTGAGGGGAAATCACTAGTGTCGTGAACAAGGATAACGCTTGTTGTGAACGGAAATTAAAAGTAAAGTGATGAATCCTTACCATTTTTACCGTGTGATGAAACAAGCAACCAAAAAACAGGCGCTCGCTCCGTTGGGTGCTCAAAAGAGAATCTTTAGGTCCCAGGTTAAGATTTCAGTATCATCACACTGAAGAGAGTTCGAGTGTGTGTGTGTGTGTGTATGTGTTTTGTGTGTGTGTGTGGGGGGGGGGGAAGATTTTAGACCCCTTAGAAACCGCCATTGCTTTCATTCTCAAAGGCTTCGCCATTCGTTTTGGCAAGTTCACGGTTATGAATAAAGCACATTTGTCGGACTACTAAGTTGTCTCATAAACCGTCTCGACTCCAGATTTGACGAAATAACGGACTCGGCTTCGCCTCGTCCGTTATTTTGTCAAATTTGGAGTTTGGACGGTTTATTTATCAATAATATTCCGACAAATGCGATTTGTTCCTAAAGTATGATTCAATACAGTCAACATACATACCCTAGCAACAGATTGTGCTCGCCTACATCTGACATCGGTATAAGGGACATTTTGCTGGGGGGAATGTTTCATCTGTCCGAGGGTTGCCACCCTAACACGCCGCTTCGTACGGTCTCTGTTCTCCCACGAAATTTACACTATTGACGTAATTCACCAGAGCAATTTTTATTTTCGGATCAACAAAATTGTTTTTAATCAAAAATGATATTACACAGATATGTTTGAACTTTGGTAGGTCATGGAAGATAAATTTCCAGAACACTTCTTGTTTTTTATGTTCCCCATGGGGTGTAATATCCATAATTTCTTTCTTTCACAATATCACGTAACTTAGGTTAGACTTACTGAATGGCTTTTCTCGAAAGTTGTGACAAATTAGTCATTATACGGGCTCACAAATGTTGGCAGCGCCAGATTAGATCTTGCAGAAAAAGTAAATCAAACAAGCACGTATGATGAGTAAGTCGAAATAAATTGGTTATGATGAAAGATGGCTCCTCAGTCTTCAAATTACGGTTTCAGATTTAGACGAAAATTCAGACAAAATTTCAAAAACAACCCCTTTAGTGTAAACATGTTTTCTTTTTCTGTTTTACTGGCTTATGTTTGATGCGCTATATGAAATGTTCAATATGTCTGGGACTAAAATAATGAAACGCGTTTATAGCTTTACATATCAGTACACATTCTATATAAACGAAACATTTATTCATTAAAACAGCAGGAAGGAATCACCTTTCAGTTAAGTATACAAAAGGTGGAAAAGTCTAAGCCTTACCCAAGACAGTTGGCTATCTATATATTGCCCGATTCTAATAATTTACAAGGACATTTTTGAGTTGTGACAAGAAGGATTGGCATTTCATATTTACATTCAAACCTGTCCATGCATTCTTTTAATTATTCTCCGAATGACAGTTTTACTTAAGGAATAAATCGCATTTGGCGAGCTATTATTGGTGAATAAACCGTCGAGTCTCCTAATTTGACAAAACAACGCGGCGTTATTTTGCCAAATTTGGAGTCGAGACGGTTTATGAGACAATAATAATCCGACAAATGTGCTTTATTCCTATTCTACCACCGAAAATGTGTGAAAAACTTCATTTTTATCAGTCTTTACGTTTACTGACCGTGTGTTG
>WURT03065211.1:0-13680 GCA_009936505.3 Holothuria glaberrima
TATCTTGACAGAGGTCAACTGGGTTAAGGTCCCTAGACGGACAGAAGGAAAGGCCTTTGGAAAGTAGATGTTGCTCTACCTTAGAAAGGGTGTAGTTCGATAGATTAGCTATCTTAAGTTAGTTTGGTGGGTGTTAGTGTGACTGGAACGTTCACATCTTAGAATAACATTGTTGGTGGATGCCAAGGTATGGTCCAGATGCTTCAAAACCCGGCCTTCTGCACATAATCTGTCTAGTTTGTCATTTTTGCGTTGTATGCATTTCCTGAAGTGGGCTCTGTAGCAGGAATTAAGTGCCCCGAATACCTCATGCGGGGAAACATCGGTGATGTCGTTCTGGAGGGTAGAGCTACACGCATCCCGTGGCAGAGCGTAAATTGCACCCCTTTTTAGGCTCTGCTTTTTTTGCACACAGCAGTGAGGATTCTTTCTTTGTCACTAAGCAGGTGCCGTCCTGGGGGAGGGTCTAAGTGGATTGGGTGTCCCCCTTCCCTTTGAGAAATTCTTATTAATTTAAGGTTGCTTAGATGCAAAATGGTGCAATCTTTGGGGTTTTTGTGAGCTGATCATATATGGCTGGAAAATGTTCATAATTTAGTGAATTCAGCAGTGGGGATCCTTATTTTATCACTACAAAAGATGCCGTCCTCGGGAGGGGTCTAAGGGGTGGGTGTCCCTCTCCCCTTGAGAAATTTGTGGTAATTTAAGGTTGCTTAGATGCAAAATGGTGCTATTTTTGGGACATTTTTGAAGCTAATCATATATGGCTGGAAATATCCATAATTCAGTGAATTCTAATCTTGGTTGGGTGAAAGAAGAGAGTAAGTTGTCTAAGAGAAGAATACCTTGTTAACAAACCTACTGAAGCCCCACCCCCACCCCTCTTGGCTACTTTACTGTCTTCACATTCTTGGAAATGTTTTACGCAAAAATACGAGCGTGGGTCAACAGAGACACTTTTGGACTATTACGAAAATTTTCCTTTCCTTCATTGCGCATCATAAAAGGGCATCTAAGGCTGGTAGACACCTGTATAGGGCCTAATAGAAGCTCTGGATAGTTATATAAAATGGGGCAATAACATAATGCTTATTACCTAACATACAAATGGTAATAAAGAGTATATGACGCCAAACACTTTACATCTGTCCTATTTTTACTAATTTTGAACGAAAATCCACACGAACGGCTGCCAGCAATGGGGAACATCTGGGGGTGCAGTACAGGTTCAGGAAGGTGATATTAGACCTCCCTGATAGGTATAGCAAAAGGAGTGAAGGACTAACAAGTGCATTTTAGAATGCTTTTTAGTCGTAAGTGTATTAACAATCCCATCTTTACCGACAAAGGCTGCGCGCGAAGAGCTCGGCATTTTTTTTTTTTTTTTTTTGAAAATGTAAAACGGCAAATGCGTACTTTCAACCTTCCACATCATGCTACAAATTAGATTAGATTGAAAGATCCCATATTTATGCGAGGCCCCTATAGATGTTTGAAGATGTATCTCTGTTTTTCGGAAAGTGTTGTGATCAGAGTAGTTCTATGTATAATTATCTTAATAATGTTACTGAGACAGATTGCAAAGCTTGACGCATACGCGCGAAGCGCTCCGAAATTTTCTAATTAAAAAGGGTGGCAAAGGACAGATTTGATTCGATTTTAAGTGGGGAAAATAACGTTTGTTATCATTCTCACTTGATCTAGTTGGAAAATACATAAAAAGTTGACATAGACTCAGTCGGAAAAATGTGCTAGACTGAGCTATCAGAAATTCAAACTGGTATTACAGATTTTCCGACTATCGTCGCTCTGACGAACTTGGGGGGGGGGGACACCCCACACCCCCGATCGCGACGGTCCTGGTATCATGTATCGATTGAAAAGGATCAGACAAAAGAAGTGGGTACCCTAAGTTCTAACAATCACTCATAAATTGAAACTATACAAACGATGAGGTGAATCTAATCAGATTACCACAAAGTTTCCGATATGTCTCCTTCTAAATAGCAACTCTCTGATTAGAAACTCATTGCAGATTGATTGGTGACAACACTGCGCCCGCATAATAGCTTCTATCGCCATCATATCCATATTAGCGCTGACATTATTCTTTCCATTTATCTAGTCGTGGCCGCATGTCTTCATGGTCATGCAGTAGATGGTACAGTATTATTAGACCATTAACTAGTAATAAATGGTAAATCATTGTGTGTTCACCTCCGAGGGGGCAATGTACAAGGAAACCCAACTTTCCAGTGGACGGTTCAATCGTGGGAAAGCTAAGGACAACTATATACACATTTCTTGAAACAAAATTCGTGTTAGTGAAAATTGTACCAATTTTTTAGAGTGTGCTTCAGGTTCTAATACAAATTACTTCAGTTACGTGTATGAAAGAAATGAAGCTGTATGATTTATCATGCTGGAGACGTTAGTTTGGGGATGGACGGAGGGGCATATTCCCACTTCTAAAATGAGGGCGTACTATGGTCCCCTATTTTTAAGATCCCAATAGACTTAAGACAATATTCTATAGCTTACAATGGCTGTTCCAATGAAATAAAATTAATTCGAAAGTTCTGAAATTGGTCATTTTCATTCATCAAAATTTACACGGAAGGCTAGTAAACCGCTACTACGTAGACCTGCTATAGACAGGGACGAGCAGTAACACCCGATCATACCAGAAAACATTTAGGATCCAAATTCCCCTCCCTCCAAACGCCTTCAGGACTTTGTGTGCGCAATAATTCTGGCTCGAGTTCGTGCTCCCCAGTTTTGAGAAGCTTTCACTAGCGTACACAGGGGGAGGTAACTTGGCCATGCCCCCTCACTGATGCCGATTTTTTTAGTACCTAAAAATACGTAAATTTTTAACACAAGTTTCACTTCAAAGGTAGCATCTGTGGCACCAGATTGCATGTAAGGATGCTTAATTTTTCTAACCTTTTGGGAGGGGGACACCCGCTTCCCTTAGACCCCTCCCCCAGACCGGTGATCACAAAACATACCGCATGCCCCCACCGTGAGAGAAATCCTGGGTTCGCTACTGGAAGCTGCTGACGTTCATGCAAGTTTCGATAAAATATACAAAAATGAAATCAAATTGTGGGGATATCACTGTAAAAGAGAGAACATTCCACCAAGGATGGGATTGTCCAAATCCTTGAGATCAAAAGAAGAAACGAGAAAGAGAACTTGTTGCAATTACTTAACAGCAATCTTAATTTCAATTTTAAACCCAACACCCTTACAGAAGTGACGAATATTTATTGTACCAATGAAAGAGACTACATCTACGTGGGCGCTCATCACTTAAAAATTTACAACTTTATCATTAAGAGGAGATAATGAGATTCCAACACCAAAGTTAATAAGTAAAGACCAAACAAGGGAAAATGAAAAGGGGAGTACGTAAGAAGTAATTAGATAGGAATGTTTTATAACGAGGGTAAAATTAATTCATACCGCGAAATAAGGCTGTTCGCGGTTACGTCACTGGTTGGCATTGGTTGGCATAGAGCATGCGCAAGAACACATTCGTAAATGTTCGGTGTTGCACGCAGAAAGTAGACGAATTGGAATCTACTTTGCATTGTGACGACAGTGTCAGCGCGCTTTACAAACTCTTTTACCGACACAAAGTCACGTCTTTGTTTGTAAACAGTGAATGAGTTTATTGGCCATTAGAGTTAGAGATCTTCCAAAAACCCGCCGTGTGCGGCACACGGCGGATTTTCCCCTTGGTTTGACTAAGTAGTAAGTGACATCCTTTCGCACTAGCTCAGTTCAACTGCCTGTCCATCAATTGACCCATTGTTTACATGCACTGTAAAACACATGATAGTTGCACAAGCAACTGAGCAAAGGCTGTCTCTTGCAAGCAGTTCTGGCAATAGGATGGTTGGCCCAATTTTGACATGATAAGGTGTGAACAAGGAATTTCTTCCACCCCACCGAGCTCAGTGTGTTTGCTGGAGAGAAAAAATTTCAGTGAGATAAGGGCTGGAAGAGCTGAAACTAGAAGCTTATACGCAATAAACAAATACTTGTCATGTTTGGCTTTCAATCTACTCAAGAAAGAGTTCAAGTTGTTAGAAGCCATTGGAAGTAAGCCGTCATTAATATCCATACTATTTTAAAGTGATTGTATTTACTAGCGTGAACTAGAGGGGGCACTAGCTGAACATGCCCCCTCACTAATGTCGACTTTTTCTTTTTCTTTTAGTTCCTAAAAATACGTAAATTTTTTAACACAAGTTTTTCTTCAAAAGGTAGCATATGTGGCACTGGAAGTCTGAACAGAATAAACTGGTGTTACGAAGTAAAGCTTTAGAGCTTATGCATAATCATCACGCGACGTCATTTTGGAGGTCAGGTTCAACAAAGAAGCACACTGTACGCATGACGTAACTTCGCACGCCGGTGTATAGACTGACGCGCGTATCCGACCGTTGGCAATTCAGCTGTCTACATTTGTTAGTGTATAAGTTGCAATGATACATACTTACCTCCAACTGGGACTCACTTTCTATTCTGTGGTGTCATGTGCATAAGATCCAAATCATAATTAAATAGTAAGTTTACACATTTATCTAATTTCTACATTCAAAAATAGTACTATAAACCACCAGATGTATTCTTACTGCATTAGCAGAATCCTACTTCAAAGATTTTATACAATGGTTCAATTGACAATGTTGACAAACTACTGATCAAACTTCACATCATTCTAACGGACAGTTTTCTTCAAATCCTTTAGAGAACAGAATCTAACGTTTGTTGAGATGTACTTCTCAATTTCCCTCTGTGAAAACAAAATAAGAAAAATGAAATCATTATGAAAATTACAGCATAGCATATTTTGTTGCATAAATACAACGACATGGCGATATGCATTGCATTATGCCCAACTAACGATATATTGAAAGATATAATTGAAAAAACTCAGTTTTAAATTAAAAAAGATGACTCTCTTGTAGACTTTCTCATTGCAAGGGATTGTTTGAAATACATCTTGTTACCACGTTACATGAAATACTATACCTATATCTGTATATAGTTAAGAGTTATGTCTTATGACAGTTACAGTAGGATGTCTTATGACAGTTACAGTAACATGTCATACGACGGTTACAGTAGCATGTCTTATGACAGTCACAGTAGCATGTCTTATGACAGTTACAGTAGCATGTCTTATGACAGATACAGTAGCCATGACTTACGACAGTTACAGTAGCATGTCTAATGACAGTTACAGTAGCATGTCTTATGACAGTTACAGTAGCATGTCTTATGACAGTTACAGTAGCATGACTTACGACAGTTACAGTAGCATGTCTTATGACAGTTACAGTAACATGTCTAATTGAAATACGTACAGCACACTCCACACATATGAGGGCACTTATCGAGAATCCAAGAATATTCGCTTTCACCGCACCAAATTGATGGATATCCAGGATTTGCACCACATAAGTCATCATCCTCTTCGCAAATTCCTGAAAACAGGAACAAACGTGTGACCGTGTTACATAAACGTGGTTAATATTCAGTGGTAAGGCGTATTGTGGTGGAGGATACCTTCTGAAAGACCTGAAGAAGGCCATGAAACTTGTAGGTAAAATTTGACTTCAAAGAGCAGTTCTCTTTTAGACTTACCACCTCCGAAGAGGTGATAACCCCGTGGTTGAAGATCAAACTAATTATCAACTGCAAGGCCGGATTACCCAATAGGTAGACTTTCGGTTCAGACAATGGATTTAGGTACGAGCCCACAAATGGGACCGTTGTTATGTTGTAGATCATTCAAAGTTACTGATGCCACGGCCCCTTTACTGGCTAATTTGTCATCGTGCAACAGGACACCTATAAACCATAACTGATTATCTGTAAACAATTTTGGGACATCGCCAACTAATTTATGTTGTAGTATGGAGGCTCTCTCTGACATTCGTAGAAACATGGTTGCCTGTTGTTTAAGATGTTGCACTCGCTATGTACTGAAAATAGCTGTTTATCAAACCCTAACATTTCATCGTATAATTGGGGTATACCATTTGACCAATCTCGTCGCTAACGCTGTTGCAAATACAAGGGGCTCGGAAATATCTGTAAAAGATGATTGTATCACCTGTTGTACCTTCCAGCTCGCTACTACACCTGAACTGTACACCCAAACGAAAAACTAGGAAACTAACAGCTACACTCTTAAAAAGGTCTAATCAGAGGGGCACCGAACAGGAATCTGGTCAAAAATTGACCCGGATAGATCCGGGTCAAAAATGAACCGATTCTGATCATTTTTTAACCATATCTAGTCCAATAATTGATCAGATTTCTGTTAGGTGCCCCTCTGATCAGATTCGGTTCAAATTTGACCAGACTTTTTTAGAGTGTAGCTATTTTAGGGAGGTCCATTGGTCATGAATTTGATTTGAAACTTTGAGTAGGTTAATTGCAAGTTTCTTGAAAACCACACAATCCTTTGAGTGCAAATTTTATTGAAATGTCTTTTTAACATATCAAAACTAAATTTTGCTTAGAACCTTCTTCGATTTAGGGTTTCGCATCTGTGCATTGAGTAGGCTACAATAGTCACCCTACTGTCCACCTTTTAAGAAGGAATAAATATTGTCTACTTTCACAATCTGTTTTACTGAAGACAGTCTCCTTGTTCATGTTAAACAATCTTGAACAGTCAGCATTTTGAACTTGAAGAAAGTTATGATGAAGACTATTAGAAATTGCACTTTATGTTTGTTATTAGGCCGAGACCCTGATGTAATCATGAATCAATGTAAACAGAATAAAAGTAACTTCTATATGTGTTCATATATGGACACATTCCTTGTGCCGAAAGTCTATAGAATTACAAGAATATATTTAGAGGTTGAAAAATGAATCTCATTCATCCAGCTACCATTTTCATGGTTTAGTTCGTTTTTATTAAGACGTAAAATGTTGAAATTTTTTGAATGAGTTTGAAAAAGTCGATTGCACTGTAAGTTGTCGGTGATGTCCCCCGGTACAACTCACATAACATGCTCTTGTTTCCTATTGATATTAAAATGTTTATATGACCTTTAAACTTTTACTGTCTTCTTGGCTTACATTGTATGTTGTATGGAGAGGTTTTTCATAGTCATGTCACCCTATAACAGTAAGTCAGTGATTACATATTGGCACAAGGTGCGATAAAATTTGAAAAGAAAAGCAAAGAAAAACATAGAAAAGCAAAAAAAAAATGTAATTTTGTGTAGTATCGGTACGATTATGTCCTTACAAATTATTGCACAATCTACCGTTTTGAACTAAGTGAATAAGCTTTAACAATTTATATCTCATCTCAGGAATGTCGTATGAAGATGGGGGCTAGACCATTTCAGGATTCAGTTTTCAAACATTATAACATTTATTTTTGAAATGGATTTTGGGTTTCACTTTACAGCCACAAAAATTTGTTGGACCTTGTTGAACGTTATGGTTATGAAGAAATGTAAAGAAGGAAGACAATCGAACAGAGACTTACTTTCAAATTCACATCTCTCTCCATAGAAGCCATCGTAACAGTCACATTCACATAGTGCGCCGAAGTTGGGAAGGCCGTTTAGGCATTCTATCTTACATTCTGAAATAAAAGGAAAGATCAGATATTTTCATATGTCTCATCATTTTGAGAAACGTTTGATTTATTAATTTAAAAAAATAAATTCTATCTTATACTTTTCTTTTACCAGTCCGTGAGATAGACCCATTTGGGAGAAAAAATTTCTCCCGATTGGGAAAAACAATTCATACGCCTGCTAGCCGAATAAAGATATGGCCTAGCTAGAAAGCAGACCACTCACGAATAAGCGTTTTCTCAAACTTGCGTAGTGAACCACTAGTACTGACGTTGCTTTTCGGTAGCTCTCACAATACACCTACCAAATGTGTGTTTAATTTTATTACATTAAATGGATAAACTTTGCAAGGGGTTTTAAAAACCATTCTCCACTCAGAATATACACACAGAATGCCAGTAATTGTAGGTACAATATGCCCAATGACCAAGCCAATGACCAATTTTCCCCCGATAGGGGGGGGGGACTAGATTCTCTCAAAAGGGAGAGCCTCCAGACCTGTTGAATATCTAATCTATCCGAGCTAACAAACAGATGGATACGATCTAAAATTAAATGAATGCTGATAACAACTCGAACATGGGCATTGTAAGCTAAAAGTCGGTGAAAATTGGCGTAATCAGTTTTTTTTATGGGAGCAAAAGGGGTGGAGGGGGTCCTCACCATTGCGTAAGGGCTCAGAGTGTGGCTACATATGGTAATGCTTACGAAGTGGCCCGATCCGATCGCGGTGGAGGGTGATTCTTAAAGATTGTCAAAGACGGCGAACTCGTTACTTCACGGGTAGGCCTTAATATGTGTACAGTAGGCCATCTTAGCCATGCTCTCACATACGTAGGCCTCTGGCAGGTTCTATGAGTTTGCTTCTATTGATCCAACGCCGTGTGATGTGAAATTATTTAAATGAGTTAGAAATCTGAAATATGACGGCGGAACAAGAATAATCTCCTTAGTACAACCGCTTACAAATATGTGTGTGTGCGGGGGGGGGGGGGGTGCAACGTTAATGTTGTAACTATTAGAGTACCATCCAAGTAAGCCAGACACTAGTTGTGCAGACAGCCACAAAACTTTTACCCAGAACGTTCCTAGCTGTGATATTACTTACAATGTTCCTTTTTAGACCAAAATGCCTATTAAGTTGGGTGAAAATATTCTTTAGTTTGAGTTATCACGTTTTCAGAATTTACCTTCCTAATGAAAGGTAATATTGTTAAACCAGTGGCGTAGCTAGACTTTTTTCCGAGGGGGGGGGGGGGCAAGCACCAAAATTTTCCGATTTTTTTTTAAATGTGAGCATTACTGCAGTAGGGAACGTTCTGAATTATTCAATGTAGATTACAAACATACGACTTACACGTAACACAAACCAGACAAAATGGGTGGTACCAGGGTTTGCCCGACGGAGCAGCGACCCGAAGCGCCGACGCGTTCGAAGGAGTTGGTTGGGGGATTTGAAGAAAACCTGTGCACTATACCATGCCATTGCAGGACATATAGGTTATTGCATAAAATGTGTATATAAAAGAGGAACACAGTTTTCGCGCAGATTTAATGTTTCCCCGAAATCTAAGCTGGAAAACTGCAAAGCGCGTGAAGCGCACAAAATTTTTTTGGGTAAGCCTACACTAAAAAGAATTTGTACTTATTTTAAGCTTATAGGTCAATCGTCAGGGCAGTTGGGCCTTGTCGGGCATAACTTACATTGTACTCCCCTCCTCGGGTCACTAGCCGTACCGCTTGACAACTTAAAGAGAACATTAACTAGGTTTAGCGAAAGTGTGAATAAATTCATAATTCATAATTTCATAAATCCATATATTTTACTTATTAAGTTTCTTGAAAAGGTGGAAACGATTTGTACTTTATTTAGATATAAGTAACGGATCGGAACTGAGGAAGAGTGGGGAAAGCGTAATGAAAATTTTGGGTTTTATCGCAGAAATGACCCTTTTGAAAGCTAAAATAAGTAAACCTACCATGGGTGGCGACAGAAATTTCTCGACAAGGGGGCCGGGGTATATACAAGCCACCCAAGTTCCGAAAGCTCCTGTGTCGAGGGGGAGGTGAAAAGGGGATATAAAAGAGCTATAACTAATACTTCAAGAGCAGAGTTGCGCACTGATAGTGTTCTTCTGGATCTGAATCGTGAAATTGCAAAGCGCGAGAGGCGCGCTAAAATTTTTGGTAGGCTTACACAAAAAGGATATGTAATCATTAAGATCAAAAGAAAAACGAAAAGAAAAACTGTAGGTGGTTGTAGACCGTATCGCTGATAACATATATTGTATCGAAAATCCCTCAACCTGGGAAAACCGCACTGTAGTTGGCCGGTGTCGCTTGATGATCTGGTGTCGCAGATGGCAAATTTCTGAATTTTTCATTTTTCACAGCGGGGGGGGGGGCAATTGCCCCTGCCCCCTGCAGCTACTGTGTTAAACTATTACACATGTGCACTTTGGAACAAGTCTTGTATCAAAGGAGGCATAAGGAACACAATGGGCTCTCCCATAAATCATTAGAAAGTTAGACATTTTAGTTATGTTTTACTTAATTTAGAAAATTGCAAAAGTCGGGACTGCTGATACCCTGGTAGCACAGTTGTTTTTTGGCACTATATTTTCAGTCTCAACTTAAGGAAGGACTCGGATGGCCTCCGCAGGCCTGGTATGCAGGGCCAGCTGCAGGCCGAAATTTAGGAAATGTGGTTATAGACTGAGAAAGGTTGTCAATAGTTGTCGTATTGAATGATTTTAAATGTAGAATGCCCCCCCCCCCCTCCTCCAGTAGACAGGCGTGGATCCTTAGTCTTACAAAATGTTGCTTATTTTGTTGGCTATGAAACAAACATTTCCTTGTAGTTCTAGCCCTGCTTTGATAGCCAGAAGGATTGACTTAGATCAATGACATCTTAATGCCATTGTAGTATTTCAACAATTCAAGTAAGGAAACGGTATTTTTCAAGATTGATTTTTCCAGCGGCGGCAACAACTGAGAAGATACTTTTGTGGAGGCTTGTCAACTCCCTGTAGCTACACCACTTCTAATAGTTATTTCAGAGCATTGAAACAGTACACTCAAGAATCGGTAATCTTAATAACCAATACGAAATATTGTATGGAAAATAGAAACGAAAATGTGGCGCACTGAAACAACACGGAAGTTCACTTACCACAGCCTTCTTCACTTTGAGTACTGCAGTCAGCTGTAGTTAAAAGAAAAACATGTGATAATTTAAGAAGCTAAGTCAATTTGAATTAAACAAGAGGTGTATAGTAAACACTGTACATGATGGTGAGATCAATTGCCTCCTTTCTATGTCAAAAAAAAAAAAAATGAATAGGATACATATTGAAATTTTTGTGGATATACTACCACATAGAATGAGCGGGTATTTTACAAATTGGAGAAGATTTTGAGGTAGGAGAAGTATATACCAGCTGGTATGGTCAATGGAGCAAGTGCTGGATAGTTTATTGCCGTGTAAGTAGGTATAGGTAAACCATGAACTTCACATGAGTGAAAAGGTCTGGATAAAGGACTGGATTAAATCGTGCATAAAGTTACCCTGTTATTTCTGGTTAAATTCACTGAAAATACAAAATTGGTTAAAGGGTTAATGGATTGGGACTTTCTTGCCATCACGGTCACTTTTACGATCTTCAACTTCAGTTTTTGGGTCACATTCAGGGACTTCTTATATACGGACAGAAGATCACGTGACCAATACTGTCGCCACCGTTCGAACAAATTCAGGCTTACCAAGATGGCCGCCGTGATACTACCTTTTGCCAAATTTGACGATAAATTTGATACAGTTCAGACAAAATATAAACATGAATGGAAAAATATCACAGTCCTTCATTCTATTTGTTGAATTTGACCTAACCTTGCATTCTTTCGAAAATATTACAGGTTTTTTCACACAATCTGTCGATACTGATCCACTTGAGCAAGTCCAAGGTTTTACACACAAAGTTTATCAGGCGGCCATACTGGTTAGCCTATACGTTTGGTTAGATGGTTAGATGAGGTTTTACTGCCCAGTTTCTAACCAATTAGTTTAAGTCGAGCCGGCCACGGCCTTTTTTCCAGTTGTGGCTCACTAGCTTGTTTTCCCTACTCCATTGCTTATGCTGAGCACCAAGCACAATGGCAGTAGGTTCTGTTTTTTAAGTCTTCGGTATGATCCGGCCAGGATTCGAACCTAGACCTTCTGGCTGCAAGTCGGATGCTCTCACCTTTTAGCCATGCAGTCGGTCTATTAGCATATACGTGGACGTTGGAGACAATTTACGCATAGGACGTTAGCACAACATACTGTGTCCATGTATATAATTCCGTGGTCAAATTACTCTGGCGCAATTTATTGTGTAATTCGTCTTGTCTGATTAGGCACGTAGTATTTCCATGCATAGTCCAACTGAAGAAGTTAAAAGTAATGGTTAACCTGCCAGTGACATACATTCAGTTCCTTTACAAGAGATATGGCTGTCGTGGGGGCTGACTGGAAGGGAAAAACCGCAAAGCAGTGAAAAGAAGTATGCCATAGTGAGATTAGTAGAACCGGGTGAAAGTTTTAATTGAATTACACAGTACATTTAGTAGCCCCTCAAGTACGGTTGTAGGGCATTTTACCAATGCTGACAAGGTTTCCTTGTACCTCGTTTGTGGTATATATCAAACTGAAACGGTAGGGATTTGAATTACTTCACTCTTATTCATTGCATTATGAAAAAATAATTGTTAACAGACAGCAATGAAAACGTTTATTTCATCATGGTAGGTCACATAGTCATATCATTCAGTGGCATGTGAGTTTCAAAAAGATTGAAAATTTGCCAGCAATGGATAGTCCCTTCCTCTTGTATGCATCTTGGTCACAATCGAAGAACAGGAACCGTCACAGCCCTATATTCCAACACCCCTATGTTCCGACGCCCCTATGTTCCGACAAGTCCATTACGTTACCCATTATATGTTTCAACACCATTGTGTTCCGACGCACCACTATAATTATTCCGATGCCGTTTATGTGGTACCATGAGCCGGGTCACTGTGTCCGGACCACTCTGTTATCTGTTATCTTAACAGCAATCGTCCATACATAATTCAATACCTCTGTCTATGAGTTGTCGGACATAGGGGTGTCGGAACATAGGGCAGTCACCCCAGGAACACAGAGAAATGAGTATATCATACTTCAGTGAATAAAATGGCTGGTCTTTTTTCTCAAACCAGTTCTCTCTCTCCACTGGCATGGTTAAAATGAGTAAAATATAGATTGAACTTCGCAGTCCAGTAGCCAGCGAGGTACGGCGAGATGGCATGGGGTCGAAAAGTTTTTAAGGGAGCGAGATGTGTAAAATTTATTAAGGCAATCACCGACTTGGCAGTTTTAAGAGGGTGAAATTTTTATCCCCCTGCCGCCCTTTTCTCCTTGGCTACGGGCTTGTTGTAACTTGCAAAATAGCTATACAATTGGTCTTTAACCGACTTATTTTATTTTAACCTTACATCATGAATAAACGTAAGGTAAATAGACAAATTTGTAAAATGCAAAGAGGGATTCACAAGAGACGTGTAATGCTGTCATTTTTTAAAACCTGCATATCCAGAAGAGTTGCAATATTGCAATGTTACAAAGCAGTTATTAAGGAAGAAAAAGTTGTATACTTGAAAGTTGCCATATAAATTACCAAACTGTTACCTATCTGGGGAAGAATTCAGGAATTATTCAAGGTTAGGCGTTTGCTAGTTAAAGAATACTTACACGGCGTTACACCTCACAAACTTTTTATTATTTATTGATTGATTGATTTATTTATTTATATATACATATATATATATATATATATATATATGTTTATTTATTTATTTCGGTTCGAGCCTGACATGGTGGTGTAAGCGAATGTGTTGATTTGGGCTCTCGACGAATTTCATATTAACCAAGTAAAATTGCTTCGATTTACCATGAGTTTGCGTTGAAGAGGTAGGATTTTATCTACACTTTCATTTTGTGTGAGTTATGCCAGGAAAACGAGGTCGGCCACGT
>WURT03065222.1:0-13680 GCA_009936505.3 Holothuria glaberrima
TTATTTCAACTCGGGATACCACCGTGAATTCCACTTGTTTGTTTTGTAGAACCTGTGTGGAAGAGATAATATCACGCGAGTCACTTTTTTTCATAATTATAAGTACTCAAACACTTCTGTCATAATTTTTCATATTGGGGCCGAGTTGGTATGGGAACGACTTGGCCTGGGGTCGACTAGGCATGTTTGTGGTTCGAGTTGGTATGGGGCCGACTTGGCTTAGGACCGAGTTGGCTTTTGGCCGAGTTGGTATGGGGCCGAAATGGTATGGGGCCGACTTGGCGTGTCGCCGGGTTGGTTGGGCTGCGAGTTGATATGGGGCCGACTTCTCTCTAAAAGCATTGCGTACACTACGGAAAAGTTCAATGCACTTTGTCCGATCATCACACCATCATTTTTCATCACACACACAGTTTACGTCATCGCAATGAATTTTCACGTGGTCATACCATGTTTTGAAGCTTTTTATGTAGTCACACCATGATTTTACGTAGTCACACCATATCCTTATGTAGTCACATCATTTTTATGTAGTCACACCATGTTTTTACGTAGTCACACCATGTTCTTATGTAGTCACACCATAAATTTATATCGTCACAAGATACTTGTTGACATCACACCATAATTTTATGTCATCACATGATACTTTTTGACATCACAACATAAATTTATATCGTCACAAGATACTTGTTGACATCACACCATAATTTTATATCGTCACAAGATACTTTTTGGCATCAAACCATAAATTGTTTTCGTCACAAGATACTTTTAGACATCACACCATAGTTTTATATGGTCTCATCATAAAATTTGATCATCACAACACACATTTATGTTATCACACCCTATTTTCACATCGTCACAAGACATTTTTATATCGTCATCACACTATTTTTACATAGCCACTGCAACAGTCGTTGCATCGCTGCATAAAATGTGGCATCGTCATATAATATGTGCCGTTTTCGCGTTCCATAGTTATTACTCCGAAACACATGTTAGACCGGTTACCAAACAGTTTATGTCGCAACTAAAACTCCAATTCAAGAAGCGTACCTTCAAGGGCTTTAACCCCCCTCCAACTTTTACCTAGCCTGCCCCCCGAAGAAGAAAAAATGCGCTTAATTTATATGGCTAGTCGTGGTGAAGACATCGACATGCTCAGAATGTATTCCACTAGGCCTTTATCGGGCCCGTAGGTAGTAAGTCCTGTAACAATTCTTTCCATAACTTCAAAAAACTTTCGCCCGCTACGCGAGCTGTCGTCTTCAGTTCTATCTTGCAGTAAAACCCGCTGTTTCAAACGTATTGGATTTATTCAAGGTTAAAGGTTCCACAAATATTGTTCTTCCGTGTAATTGTGGTTATAGAGAAACACGAAAATGCATCGTTGCGAAGTTCAAACGTCTTATTCCTGTCTTTTTGAAGATTTCTTCTTCAGCCACACCATCGTGGCAAACATATTTTCTAAGGAAAAAGATTTTTCAGTCTTGTCGTTAAGGTGAAGAATGTAATCCCCGACAACAACCATGCAGTCGCCCCATCAAATTCCTTGGTTTGCTCTTAAGAATGGTAGATTCTTCAGTCTTTTTTTTTTTTCAAGCTTTTCAAACTTTTCTTAATGCCGAAAACAAAAATGTTAAATCTGTTTCAATATAACACCAATTTTTCGGGTTACTCATATTCCGAGCTCGGCATTCTTTCGGCAAACCATTGAATCTGCCTGGGCTAAGAGTACTATAGCTGGCCCCCAGTCAGGGCGCTTGTCACCCATATCGGCAAATCCCTATCCAGGCACCACCCCTGAGCCTGCGTGCAGTTTTTCCTTTGGGCAAAGAAGTACACCCCCAAATTTCGGCGCTTCACGCACAGTTCTCACAGTTAACGTTGTAGCACTTACGAACATTATAAGCACAAATATATCAGTGAACATTTCTAGCACAAACCAGGTGTACTTCCAAAGTTAGAAACGGATATCAATGGGTTTTCATGTAGCAATCGAATACATTGAGCAACATTCGTAACATGCCAGTAATGACTTTATGGTTTGAATTTTCTCCAACCACCAGTGAACTCAGAAATACTTTTTCTGCCCATGATTGTACATTTCACCCTGTTGCAAGCTGCTTAGGCAAAATTTTGTTCAGTTAAGATACGTTAACTGTGAACTGATTTGTTAACTGTAGTTTCATTTTCAGTGTCATTCGGAGGTCAGCTCAAAAGCTCTATGCTAGTGCTCCTATCGTATTAATGTCGTAGACATTTCGGGGATTTTCCCTCAGTCTGGATCCCACCAAAATTTTGCTGATATCACAACATGGCCTTATGGTAGCCCATGGCGCATAATCCCCTTACCATCCGAAAAAACCACTCAACTCTTCATCTACCCTTGAGGAGCTGAAGAAGCACCATTATGACCACAGCCTTGTTCCGTTTTCTTATGAGACTTTCCACAAATTCCACGTCTCTGTATCACAAGAGGAGGTGGAAATAGCTGCCAGGGAAGGAAAGCTTTTTGCGCGCACGTTCACGCGTAGGCCCTATTTCTTTCAGCTATCCGTGTATGACTCGTGATATCATCCCCATTGTTCCCGCAAACTGCCATCATCTGGTGGCATCACTAGCTACAGACAGTCTTCTTTGGTGCCCACCTTTGCGGTACCGGTGTCCCCTATGTCAGAATTCATGGCAACGGACCTTCTCATTACCAGATTTCACCAGGGTCAATGCAACATAGCCCCCCCCGCCCTTAAAAAAAAATGTGTCCCTACAACCGCGCCTGAAGCAACGTGACCGAAAAAGTTCTCCATCTCTAATTTAATGCAAGATCAAGAGTTCAAATTCGTTTAGCAAGGCTGGCTACGAATTGACGGAAATTAATCTGTTAAAATATTTTCGATTTTAGGCTGCCAGCAATACACACCGGTCGGCCTCAGAATTTCCCGTTTTTCGTAGGTCTATTTATAATGTGAACAAAATGTCTCCTTAAAAATTTCAGGAAACAATGATGAAACATCTGAAAACTGGCGATTCTGGGCATTTAGTAATGAGGCACGGGAAGTGCCATTTCCTGCAAATCTAGGGGTATTCATGGCAAAAGTCGCCCTGGCGGGACGCTCCGCGCGAACAGATGGTCGCCCTCCTCGTCAGTATCTCCCAGCGAATCTCACTCTCCCCAGTCACTAAAAGTTGACAGCCCTGTTTCAGTGTATTTTTTCAAAACTCATCCAAAGTTGTTATAGCCTAACAATAGTTTCTAAAGCAAATTTCGACTCGCTTCGCCCGCAATTGCCACTGTTTTAAGGTCCATGGCTATTGGGAACTATTAAGTTCCGAAAACGAGGTAGCTAGCTGGCTACAAGTCCTATCCAGCCATCAAGGTATAAGTTGTAATTTTATATTATGGACAGGGCCGTAGCCTGTGGGGGCGAGGGGCAAGGAGATATTAGTGCACCCGAGATTCTCAAAACCTCAATAAAAAACATGATCTTAGGCTTGAAATTGCAAAAAGTACTGAAAACGATGAAAACACCATTGTCCTGATTATATTTGTAAGGTCCTCAGAACCTAAGGAATAGCATATATAGGCCTAAACGTTCGTTTTGCGTAAGTTTTCCCGGGGAGGTCCCCGCACCCCCAGTCCGCAAAGGAAATCTTATGCGGGTAGCTTGCGGTACTAATTAATGAGCCCACACAACGCACTGGAGAAGTTTCGTATAGGCTACGCTAAGTTAAAGATCTTGAATCCTGTTTCTAAAGCGGTGCCACTTGATGATAATAGCTTACAATTCTCTTTGATTATACGTACATGCTAAAAGCAATGAGCTTGAGTCTAAAGTACCCTACCTCTTAGTCCTCTGATTTTACTGAAAACGTTTTTAAGTTTATCTTATCTTCTTGAAGTCTTATAGTTTCTATAGCATGAAGTCTCAAAAGAAAAAAATGGTTTAGAAGCAAAGTTTTAGGTCTTGAAAGTGTCATTTCCATCAATCTGGGAGGAATTTTTGGCCAAAAAATAGACCAACGTTACTCATGAACTGATGATGTTTGCTGTCAAAGTATTTCACTAAAAGGGAGGAGGAAGGCCATGCCTACAGCCGGGAAAACTATTTAAGTTATGAGAATTTCTAACACTTATTAATCCATTAAATACCTAGCCAAAGACAATACTATTTTGTATCCAAGCTTGCAACCTGAAAATGGCAAAACATTTCAAAAGGGATAAGAGCTATAAACAAACCCCCTTCCCTTACAACCAGACCGAAAGAATATGCAAAAAGCACTAAAACGTAAGAATATCTTTGCTTGCACTTCAAAGCCTTCCCAAAGATGGTGCACCTCAGCCATCTAGCATACACAAAAACTTCTCAAAGAAAAGTGTTTCACCCCGGCCCTTAGACACCTTCCACCAAAAATAGAAAAAAGAAACACTAAATAAATAGAATTTGTAAAAGTACTGTCAGTTCAAAGTTTTGCTACAGATCTAACCACTTCACACCTTATATAGCGACCTTACACGAACGTTACCTCCTCTTCTTAGAAACTTCCTCTTAGACCCTTCCCTCAGGACTACACTGGGTGACGAAGACATGCAGGATCCGCCTTCTTGCCAACTGTCCTAGCCAAGGTACGCCATGCATCAGCCGCTGTCATGAACTCCCCCTGGGGATTTCGCCCAGGATATGTTGACCCTGGTGGATAACATTTGTATAGCATGAAGAACATAATAAGTTCAAGGGCCGATTTGACTAACTTGAACTTCATGAACCATCGCTTACGTCGGTATTCATATAAACATTGGACCAATCACAAATTGACGATCAGGTTTTGCAATATATGTCACAAAAGCGTCGGGACGGGAGAGAGAGAAAACAAGGAGGGGGTGTGGCTTCAACCCAACAATCTTCAGTATGAAAGTTTTTCGACATAAGCCGTCCAAAATTACCTTTAGAAAATGCCAAGTTTCTGGCGTAGAATGGTTCAGCCCTTACATTAGAACCTTAAGGCGGCACTATTAGCGACTGATTTATATCGCATTTTTGGGGGGGGGGTTGCAATGGGTTTAACAATAACTGCCACACAAGCCCTATCCAAGGGAGGCCAGGGAGCTGGGTCCTTACTGCCCCCCCCCCGGCTAGAAAATTACTTTCGCCGGGGCTCCCCCCGGTCCCTAGAAAATTCAAAATTACCATTGCCTTAAAAATTTTTAGTCTGTATCGCCCCACCCTCCTCAAAATATTTTTGGCCCCTTGGAAGTTATTTTACCCCTTCAGTACCTTGTCTGGCTTCGGCCCTGCTGCCACATTAAACTAGTGTGGTAAATTGTCCATTTTCTCAACGGTCAACTTACATTCGTTTTTTTTTTTTTTTTTGTTATCTCATTGTAAGTTTTCCGTGGTCTTAAATGCCAAAAGTCATGTTTTTTTTTCTTGTTTTTCCTTTTCAAATTTTGTGTTCAACTTTTCAGTTTCGTGCATCGTTCACGTTAACACAAAGCAGTGCTTCCCGATACTTTGATACTATATTTTAATTGCTGCTATCACGTTTCTGTTTCCGTTCTGTGTTTCCTATTTCCGCTTTGTTCCTATTGCCAGATTGTTTTAATGCATGGCAAGATGTTATTTCCCGTGGTTTTCCATTTTCTTCCCCGTTTTCCGTTGTTCCTTTTTTCGAATCACTTCAATACAAAGAATTGAAGATGTAAAAGAGCGAATCCATCGCCATTGGGACTGAATTATCACTATCGCTATTAGCACTGGAATCTCACTCGCTACGAGGAATAATTTCTCGTTTAAAAGTGGTTTGCTTGAGATGATGGTAGTGAAAATCGGCACTTGTCCCCAGTGACCTTCCCCGCGGAGAATATGCCGTACAGTCTGCTACGTAGGCAACTATTGACCATGAAGACAAGTTCACAGGGGCGCAGATCCAATTTCAAAAGTGGGGGGTGGGCAAACTACTAGTTTGATAATTTGTTTCATCTCTGTGAAGGTGTATTTTTATCTGGTACTAGATTGCACGTAAGGACACCAAATTTTTCAAAAAATTTTCAAGGGGAAAGGGTTTCCCCTCCCCCAGGCTACAACATCCTACATGCCCCCTGTGAGATAAATTCTAGCTACGTCACTGATTACTATTATGTTATTGTAAGAACTTACCCAAAATTTATAACCAAAATGGAAGGGTAATATAACACGACAAAGGATTGAAATGTAATTGGCATGCCATCGCTACAATGTAAACCCGATGCATGTCTATAATACGTACATTTATGTGTTGAACGCGTGCGGAGCGCGCGAAAAAGTTTTAGTTGCATTTTTTCGGGCAAGTCATTACAGCCTCCCAAATCAAATTGGGCTCCTGCGCCCCTGATTATGACTTAGAAAAAGTAAAAGCCTAGCAGCGAAAAGTGAGGGGGGACATTTTGTGTTAGGTCCCCCTGATCAAAAAGTGGAGGGGACATGTCCTCTCCCCCAACCCCGATCGACGCCCCTGCAAGTTCAGATCCAAGTCCTGGCGGAAACATTCAGGTCCAACTCACGAATCAGTGTGGGGTGGGGGTGGGTTCCGTGTCAAGAACCCTTTCATACAACCACATATCAATTAGATCGTCCCAGGTGTAAACTGTCATAGAGCAGGGTGCTGCTCTATGGAAACTGTTTCCTATCAACTCGAAGGTCAAATAATCCCAACTTAAGTAGTACGGTATGTGTAGCATTCATACAGCCTAGTAACAATGCGTGCCCCTATTATAAATCATGTGGCAATATCTTTGTGACTGAATTATCAAAAAAGTACAGCTTCTTCTTCTTCTGTAATATACAATAGGCCTATTTATGCTGTAAAACTCTACAGAAGATACTTTCATAACTAGGGTTTAAGTTTTTAGTCCGACGGATACAATCTACCAAAGTTTGGAGCTGTTGCAATCGCAGCAGCTAGAATAAATGAGTATATCTTGTTTTCTTATCTAAGTGTGAGGATCTTACATTCTTCTCTGTGCCATTTTAGTGAACGTTGCGGGTCATAAATGTCCCGACAATGGCGCAGCTAGAGGGTCTCAAGGGACGTCCTCCCCCCCAAAAAGAAAGCTTTGGCTGTCCCCCCGACTAGAAAAAACTGTGTACAAACACAGCGTTTATATGTTTATATGGATAAGAAAACGAGGACCTGCTGGCAATTCATCAGTCAATCATGCAGCTAAAATTACGCACTGTTTTGAAAACTCCGCGCATCTGTTTGTTGGACTGTGTGATAGATTGCCTTTCTGGAATATATTTTCCACAGCTACAGTATTGTTTAACAGAACCGTAACATGAGGAAGGGGTGGAGGAAGGTGTGGGGTAGGAGTGGGGGTAGGGGGTAGGGGGAACTGCCCTCTCAGAGATTTCCAAATTATAAATGAAAGTTGACCTACTTGAGAAAAATACTGAAATGCTGAAAATTCCACTGTCCAAATTATGATTTCAAGGCTCCAAACCCTACAAAATCGCATGTAAGCTTCCTTTTTTCCGAAAATTTTCCCGTGGGGGTTCCCGGACCTCTGGCGTGGATACGTTCTTATTGCGGGTTTCTCCTCCTGACGAATGGGTTATCTTCCTCCTACAAGATAGACTGCTTGGATACGCCAGCATGCATATTAGCCTATAGAATGCGTAAAGATCAAATAGCCAATGATTACCTGTAACTAAATTCAATGAGCTTGTAAAGACACTTTTAATTTAAAGGGCATAAGCAGTCGCCGTAAACCTTGAAACAACAGCTAAATCTGGCAAATGTCCTCTTATTGCACTTCAAGTATCTTTCTTGATATGTTAGAATGTAAGTATTGCATATTCAATGTACACCAAGAAGTTGCTCTATACGTGAATTTAACTGCTCAGTGAGAAACATATTGTAACATGATCCTCATGAAATAGGATACCCAGGTATCTCACTCGTTCAAATTGGGGTGACTGCAATTTACCTTAAAATCAAATCTAGCTTTCCTTCTTCACATCTTAATTTGTTTCTAAAGCATAAAATCTAAAAGTAAAGAATATTTAGATGCAACTTCAAGGTCTAAAATGTGTCGTTTCCACCCATCTGGGAGACTTTACGACCACACATTTTCTTGCAGGCCTAGCTACAGATATGCACCAATCGATGGCGATTCCCCCAGTGGCGTACTGAGAGAAGCCCGCACCAGGTACCAGCCTTGATGTAGGGCTGCCATGCCACAGCAAAAAAAAAAAAAAAATCCGTAAATAACTAAAATGTCACATCATGTTAGGCCTAAATACTAAAGATAACACTATTTTATATATAGAAAAACTTACAACAAGAAAAAATTCTCAGATTAGAGGTGTCATTCATCCCCTAAGGCAACATCTCCTTCAACTACACAAGGCTATACCAAAACAAGAAAAAAAATCACTAAATAATGAGGATTCCTAAACAAATAATCAATTCAACGCTCTACGAAGCTTTACCACCGAGCGCCATTTTGCATCCAAGCCATCTCACAAAGACAAAAATAAAATCTCAAAGAGTGTAGTGCCATCCCCTTTCACTAAGACAGCACCAGCTGACTTACGCCCAGCCAAAAATAGGAAGAATATCTGTAGATAATGATACTTTGTTAAGACAAAATATGTTCAAGGCTTTGCATACGATAGCATAATCTGACAATTTTGAGCCTAAGCCAGGCATGTACTCTTACCCACACTCACCCTCCCCCAGGATGGTACTCATGCACAGATGTAAAAAGGGTCCTCCCGGGTGCTTACTATCTGTAGGCACGCCACTTGGTGTTCCGCTTAGCTGGTGTCATGCTAGTCCCCATCGCTTACAGGGGAGCGCTTCGCGTCGGCGTCACCACGATGCCTCTAGCGACGTTCAGTTCTTCATTTTGGTGCGCCCCTCCGGTGGAACGTTGTGCTCCCCACTTCAAAAGTCTGACGACGCCACTGTGGACCCGAAGGTCGCCACTAGTGAACCTCGGTTGTGTAAGGTTAAAAAAGGAATTTGCAACATTTAGATACCGTTGCAAAGTATGTAGCTTGGGGCACTTCCGTACTTCCTTGTAAGTTCTGGCTAAAATCACAATAGAGCTGTCATGAAATGAAACGAGGGACCAATTACACACCTTCCGTTTGAGGTGCATATAAAATTCAACAAACCTTTAAAGGTCATAAGCAGCCACCCCAAACTTATTTTGAAACAATAGCTAAATGTCACAATATCTTCTTATTTCTCTGCCAAGTATCTTTCATGATATTTTAGGACATAAATATTGCATATTCAAGGTAAACCAAGCAGTTGCTCCCCATAAATTTTACAACTGAGTGAGAAAACTACTGTCGCATGATTCTCAAGAGCCATTCAGGAAATAGGATAGTCTACTATACAATTCTGTATTGGGGTGACTGCATTCTCCCTTTAAATTTTTGTCTCCTCGTGAGTAAGCCAGAGCCGAAATCGGGGGGGTGGGAGGGTGATAGGGGTGTTCAAACCCCTAGTACTACAGGCAGGGGTCATCTAGCTCCAAAATAACCCAGGAACCAGACCGCACCCGGGTTGTCTAGGTGGAAGGTCGCTTTTATATTTGAAACTTGAGTTTAACTTTGCATCAGTTATGAATATATTTATGAATGTGAATGGCATCCAAAGAATGGGTATTGTCAGTCTAAAACGCAACCACTTAAAGAAATTTTTACTACGTATTGCATGTTCAGATGCTCATATGCACTGGTGCAGCTTTTAACGCATTTTGAAGTAAATTTATACATCTAGGTGTTGGTCTGAGCGGCTCTATTTGGGGTTCACGTAACCCCCACTGGTGACGGGCTTGGGAATAATGATGTATGTTCAGTCATTATAGTTATGACAATATATTTAACAAAGGGTGGAAAATAAACACCACGGTCTTGCTCTCCTTCTTCCATCAAGGGTGGGGCTTGTCCAGAGCGGAGTGTAATGGCAGGTGGATAATGTTAAGGCGAATAAATCTCATTTGATTTGGGGGGGAGGGTTGTTGTGACTTGCCCGAAAAATGCAACTCATGTAATCAAGGTGCTATTCCGCCGCAGTGCCCGAAAAAATAGCAGCATATTGTCCGAATTTTAAGGAAAATTTGCTCCCCCTCCGCCTCCTAAGCTTATGGGTATTGTCCACTGGGTCACTGGTTACATGAAGCGTTTCTAAAGAATTAAAATCCTCTCTGGCACATCAATCTTGTATCTCTGTTCACTCAGATCCTGCAGTATCACGCAGGAGCAAAGTTCCCTAACATAAATTTACTTTGAAAAGTGGTGGCACCATGGTTTTAAATGTCAGTGTAAGGGGGACGGTGGAGGAGAGAGAAGACATTACTGGGGGAAATAGCAAATTAGCTGCATGGTTGTTCATGCTTGGAACATTGCTTTGCATATTACAAAACAATGACCGCAAATAAGCTGCCAATGACCTTGATTATAAATTTCTGGAAACCTTCCATCCATAAAAACTGAGCCGCCTAGTTTTTTCTAAGTCCACTCAACAAAGTTTGCTAATGTTTTCATGCCTGTGCCTTGGTAGAGTGGTGGGGTGGGGGAGGCGGTGGCATCCAAAGCTGTGACGCCTAGCAACTAGGTGGATTGTGACTCCGTCAATCCATAACCAAGTCACAGAAAGGTGGGCTTTCCTTCAAGAGCAATCCACTTTATATCATCTGTAATACTTGTTCCAGCTAGTAATTTGGGTGAAGAGAAACCAAGATTGATCCTAATGTTGAGTTGTTCAGCCACCCAACATGTACGAAGTTGTTGCTTACAAGCTACAGCCAGGCACGTAGCTACGGGGGGTGGGGGCTTGGGGAGCACGCAACCCCAGTCGTCCCCCCACTGGAATTTAGGCTCTTGAAAAAAATCGGCTATACCTTTTCACCTTTTGCCTCACTCAGATTACTATTGTTGGTGCAGCTAATTCGACCTAATCCATCTCGTATTTTCGGGAAGAAAACGGCACCCGACTGATTTTCAATGCAAAATTTCGGCGCGCTTCGCGCCCATTTGTCACCTTACACACTCCATATCTTTTAAACATTATTTGGGCAATAATACATTTATTGTGACCAAAGCCCTTTTACGACAAAAGTACGTCTTCGACCACTGCAGGGACCTAGCATCAGTAGAAAATCTTAGAGCAACAGAATAGCACAAGTACACGGTAACAATATTCGTAGCACGTACTGTTTGTCGTTACACATTTAAAGAGTGCCATGCCACAGCCAAAATATCACAAAATAATGATTATTTCTGCGCATGGGTCAATTAATTGAAGTATTTGACATTTTGCATCTAAGTTACCTTACCTTAACAAAAAAAAAATCAGGGAGGGAGTTACCCTGCCACTTAGACAACACATCTTTCCTTCACAGTCAATCAAAAGAAAAAAAAATCAAGTGATTGCAAAAGTTTTCCAATATATGATCAGTTCGAAAATTGATTAAAGATAACACCATTTTGCGTCTAAGCCATCTTAAATGAACAAAAATTTCTCAAAGCAAGGATTCGCTCCCGGTTCAAACTACTTCCGATGCGAATAAGCACATTTTTGCACATTTTACACCAGCTTTCTGGGTGCATGGGCGGCGATCCTGGGGGGGGGGGACGGGGGATGTATCCCCTATCCCCATGAAATTGGATGGAGGATACTGTGCACTATATCCCCCCCCCCCCACATGAAATCAACCAGGCAGATCCGGAAATCAGAAAACTTTACCTTTTTTCTAGACTTTTTACAATAGGCGCTATTTATTTTTTAGGAAATACTCCTGACAGTTGTCATAGTATCACCTTGCAAAACCTAGAAAGGGCCATTTCCAGTGATCTGGCGGTATTTTGGCAAAATTTTTAACGCTCCGCGCCAACTGATCGTGGCGCTCCGCTTAGATAGTGGCACTGACTATTTCCGGAAATAAGAACACTTTACCTTTTCTAAACTTTTTACAATACGCCTTTTTTCGGAAATACTTCTGACAGTTGTCCTAGTATCAAGTTGCAAAGCCTGAAAAGGGACATTTCCAGTGATCTGGGAGTATTTTTGGCGAAAATTTTCTACGCTCCGCGCCAACTGCTCGTGGCGCTCTGCTTAGATAGTATGTTACTGACTAGATCCGGAAGTCAGAACACTTATTTTCTAGACCTTTTTTACAATATGCCTATTTTTTAGGAAATACTTGTTGTCATAGTGTCACGTTGTCTAGTCTAGTAAGGGCCATTTCTGGTGATCTGGGGGGTATTTTAGACCAAAATTTTCTTTGAACGCTCCGCGCCAACCGATGGTGACGCTCCGCGCCAACCGATGGGTGACGTTCCGCTAAGATAGTGTCACTGATAATATACCCCCCCCCCCTGTTTCAAAGACGGATCGCCGTCCATGTCTGGGTGTATCTGGGATGGGCTTACAGCATCATCTTCTATAGAGATCCCCAATCACCAACCTCTGCGCGACGTCACTACGATGCAGATTTGCCAAAAAGTGTCAATGCCGGCGTCAAACTCACAAAATAGTCAAGATTTTTCGAAGTAACTTACCAGACTGTTTTTTCTATTTCAATAAACTATTTCATGACCATATCAGGACATGAGTTCTCACAATAAAGGATGTTTTGAAAACTTTAGAGCAACTTGCAAGGCATGGGAAGTGTCATTTTCGGCGATCTAGGAGGCCTTTTAGCTAAAATTTTCTGGTACGCTGCGCTCCAACTATTGGTGGAGCTCCACTTAAATAGTAACAAGGTGCCCCCATGAAATGGTCAAGCCCCTCAGCGCCCATACTTAAATAATCCTAGCTACGCCACTGGCCACAGCAAGCCTGTAGCCAGGGGAGTGAGGAAGGAGGCAGAGACCCCTGGAAATTTGCTTGCCCCAAAGATAAAAAATGCCATTGCCCCAATGCATTTAGTATATCTTTCCTCCTGTAAAACACTTTTGCCCCTTTCAATACCTTGACTGGCTATGGGGGTTTCCAGAATACATGTGGTCACTATTGGCAGATTGTGTCATAAAGTAATTACCCTCTGTGGCTGACTAGCCTGGTTCTACTACATCACATATGATGAGAATTTTTCATTCAGTGTGTTAACGGAGAGAGGTACACACACCGGCGTAGGAAGCTGTTTAAGACTAGGGGGCTGAACCTTGTTTCGGATCGCCCGTCCTGGGGAAGGGGTCTGAGAGGAAGGGGGTGTCCCACTCCCCTTTGGAAATTTTTTTGATATTCTAGGGTCCTTAGATGCAATTTGGTGCATCATTTTGGGAAAATTTGAAGGTAAATTAATGCACATTTTTGACATTTCTTAGTCCTTTGGAAATTTTTTTGATATTTTAGGATCCTAAGTTGCAATTTGATGCATCATTTTTGAAAAATTTTAAGGTAAATTGTTGCAAAATTTTGACTTTTTTTAGTCCTTTGGAAAATTTTGCGATATTTGTGGGTCCCAAGATGTAATTTGGTGCATTATTTTGGACAAAACGTAAAGGTAAATTACTTCACATTTTTGACATTCTTTAGCCCTTTGGAAATTTTTTTATATTTTAGGGTCCTAAGTTGCAATTTGGTGCATCATTTTGGCAGAATTTTAAGGTAAATTACTGCAAAATTTCGACTTTATTTAGTCCTTTGGAAAATTTTGTGATATTTGTGGATCCC